>JASVEL010010647.1:0-161758 GCA_032618575.1 Nicotiana noctiflora | reverse complement strand
AAGAGCAGCTTCAAGAGCTTCTGGATAAGGGTTTCATCCGCCCTAGTGTGTCTCCGTGGGGTGCGCCGGTATTATTTGTTAAAAAGAAATATGGTTCCATGCGAATGTGTATTGATTATAGGCAATTGAACAAAGTGACAGTGAAGAACAAGTACCCTCTACCGCGCATAGATGATTTGTTTGATCAGTTACAGGGTGCGAGGGTGTTTTCTAAGATCGATCTTCGTTCAGGCTATCATCAGCTGAAGATCAGAGACTCAAATATTATGAAGACTACATTCAGGACCCGATATGGTCATTATGAGTTTCTTGTGATGTCGTTTGGGCTGACCAACGCCCCAGCAGCATTTATGCATCCGATGAACAGTGTGTTCAGGCCTTATTTGGATTCATTTGTGATTGTGTTCATTGATGACATTCTAGTCTACTCCCGTAGTCAGGAGGAGCATGCTCAGCATTTGAGTATTGTGTTGCGGAGATTGAGGGAGGAGAAGCTATATGCTAAATTCTCCAAGTGCGAGTTTTGGCTCGAGTCCGTAGCATTTCTGGGACATGTGGTGTCTCGTGATGGTATTCAAGTTGATCCGAAAAAGATAGAGGCGGTGCAGAGTTGGCCTAGACCGTCCTCAGCTACAGAGATCAGGAGTTTTCTTGGCTTGGCGGGGTATTATCGCCGGCTTGTTCAGGGATTTTCATCCATTGCTTCTTCATTGACTAAATTGACCCAGAAGGGTGCACCATTCGTGTGGTCGGATGAGTGCGAGGAGAGCTTTCAGAAGCTCAAGACAGCTTTGACCACAGCTCCAGTATTAGTATTGCCATCAGCTTCAGGTTCATATACCGTTTATTGTGATGCCTCGAGAGTGGGGATAGGTTGTGTGTTGATGCAGGAAGGTAAGGTGATTGCTTATGCTTCTCGGCAGTTGAAGCCACATGAGAAGAACTATCATGTTCATGATTTGGAGCTAGCCGCCATTGTTCATGCCTTGAAGATTTGGAGGCACTATTTGTATGGTGTGTCTTGTGAGGTGTATACCGACCATCGTAGTCTCCAACACTTGTTCAAACAGAAAGACCTTAATTTGAGACAGCGGAGATGGCTGGAGTTGCTGAAGGATTATGACATTACTATATTATATCATCCGGGGAAGGCCAATGTGGTGGCCGATGCTTTGAGCCGGAAGGCGGTCAGTATGGGGAGCTTGGCATATATTCTAGCTGAGGAGAGGCCATTTGCTTATGATGTTCAGGTGCTAGCCAATCGGCTAATGAGGTTAGATATTTCGGAGCCCAGCAGGGTATTGGCTTGTGTTGTATCTCGGTCATCTCTGTATGATCGTATTCGTGAGCGCCAGTATGATGATCCACATTTGGCTTTCCTTAGGGACAGAGTTCAGCATGATAATGCTAGAGATGTCACCATTGATAGTGACGGTGTATTGGGGATGCAGGGTCGGATATGTGTGCCCAATGTTGATGGCCTTCGTGAGTTGATTCTGGAGGAGGCCCATAGCTCGCGGTATTCTATCCATCCAGGAGCCGCGAAGATGTATCAAGATTTGAAACAAGACTATTGGTGGAGAAAGATGAAAATGGACATTGTCAGACATGTAGCACGGTGCCTCAACTGTCAGCAGGTTAAGTACGAGCATCAGAGGCCCGGTGGTGTATTTCAGCGCATTGTTATTCCTGAGTGGAAATGGGAGAGGATCACTATGGACTTTGTTACCGGACTCCCTCGGACGGCGAGGAAGTTTGATTCTGTATGGGTGATTGTGGATAGAACTGACCAAGTCAGCTCACTTCATTCCAGTTAGTACTACCTACTCATCGGAGCGGTTGGCGGCGATCTTTATTCGAGAGATTGTTCGGTTGCATGGAGTTCCAGTGTCTATCATATCCGACAGGGGTACTCAGTTCACTTCTCAGTTTTGGAGAGCATTTCAGCGAGAGATGGGTACGCGGGTTGAGTTGAGTACAACATTTCACCCCCAGACAGACGGACAGTCTGAGCGCACTATTCAGATCTTGGAGGATATGTTGCGAACTTGTGTGATTGATTTTGGTGATTCGTGGGATGAGTTCCTACCACTTGCTGATTTTGCCTACAACAACAGTTATCAGTCGAGTATTCAGATGGCCCCGTATGAGGCATTGTATGGCAGGCGGTGTAGATCCCCCGTGGGATGGTTTGAGCCTGGTGAGGTTAGATTGATAGGGACCGAGTTAGTCCAGGATGCTCTGGATAGAGCAAAGTTGATCCAGGAGAGGCTTCGTACAACACAGTCTCGTTAGAAGAGTTATGCGGACCGTAGAGTTCGAGAGTTGTCTTTCATGGTTGGTGACAGAGTATTGTTGAAGATTTCACCTATGAAGGGTGTCATGAGGTTTGGGAAGAAAGGAAAGTTGAGTCCCAGGTACATTGGTCCTTTTGAGATACTTAGGAGAGTTGGAGAGGTGGCATACGAGTTGGCCTTGCCGCCCAGCCTATCCAGCGTTCATCCAGTATTCCATGTGTCTATGCTCCGGAAGTACATTGGAGATCCGTCTCATGTATTAGATTTCAGCACCATTCAGCTTGATGGTGATCTATCCTATGATGTGGAGCCTATTGCCATTTTGGGACGTTAGGTGAGAAAATTGAGGTCTAAGGAGATTGCATCAGTTAAGGTTCAGTGGAGAGGTCGACCCGTGGAGGAGGCCACTTGGGAGACCGAGCGGGAGATGCGAAGCAGATATCCTCACTTGTTTGAGACTTCAGGTATGTTTCTTGACCCGCTCGAGGACGAGCGTTTGCTTAAGAGGGGGAGAATGTGACGACCCGGCCCGTCATCACGGGAATTACCACCCCGTTATGTTGAAATTGTATGTTTTATGCTTTTATATCAGTGTTAAAGTCTATCGGGTGAGTTAGGAGTGAATTGGATTGAAAATGAGGCATATAGCCTTTGTGAAGGAAACTTGAATAAGAAAAGTCAACCCGGAGTTGACTATTTGGTTAGAGGGCTCGGAATCGGATTCTGATGATTCGGTTAGTTCCGGGAGATGATTTGTGACTTAGGGTTGCGATCGGAATTGAATTTGGAGGCCCGGTGTAGAAATAGGCTTGAATTGGCTAAGGTTGAATTTTGGCGAAATCCGAACGGTAGGTGAGATTTTGATTCGGGGGCCGAAATGGAATTCCGACAGTTGCAGTAGCTCCGTTAGGTGATTTTGGATGTGTTGGTGTGTTTGGATGAGGTCCCGGGGGCCTCGGGGTGATTCCGGATGGTTAAACGGGAGAAAAATGTGGAAAATTTGCAGACTTGTGTTCTGGTTCTGTGGTTTTCGCTCCTGCGGAAATGGGGGCGCAGGAGCGAGTCCGCAGGAGCGTACAAGAAGGCGCAGAAGCGGGATAGACCGCTGAGGCGGAGCCTGGTCTGCAGGAGCGGCTTCGCTGAAGCGAGTGGGCGATCGCAGAAGCGGTCCTGAGGCGCGATGGGGAGGTCCGCAGAATCGGGTGATTTATCGCGGAGGCGAGTCCGCTGAAGCAGACTCTTGGTCGCAGAAGCAGATCAGTCCGCAGAAGCGGACTAATTTCCGCAGAAGCGGATGCGCAGGGGCGGTCCCTTGATCGCTGGTGCGGAAATGGCCAAAAGGGCATGGGTTCGCAGAAGCGACCAAAAGGTCGCAGAAGCGGTTCCGCAGGGGCGGAATTTTATCCGCAGAAGCGAAAATCGCTGTGAGTTAAGTGTATCAGAAGTTAGAAAAATTTCAGAAACATTTCACACATTTGGGTCTCGGCTTTAGAGGCGATTTGGGCGATTTTGAAGAGAAATTCAAGGGAAATCATCAGGTAATCAACTATGGACTTAAACTATGATTAGTATTGGTAATATTATGTAATTATATCATGAAAATGGAGGAATTTGGGGTAATTTATGGAGGATTTAGCCCTAGGCTTGAACTTTAGAAAAACAAGGTTTTGAATGCGCAAATAAAGTCCGAATTTGGTAAAATTGATATGCTTAGACTCGTATTGAGATGAGGGTTTCGAATATGTGACTTTCGTGATTTTTCGATAAGCGTACCGAATGTCGGGTTTTGACAACTTTGGGAATTTTGCTGTAAATTGAGTTGTATTGATTGGGTGTCGTCACATTGGCCTAATTTGTTGTGTTTCTACTGTATTTGATCAGATTCTACGCGTGCGGAGCTTGATTCTCATGGCAAGGGCATTGCGGAGTAGTCGTCACGCCGTATTGAGGTGAGTAATAGATGTGGGTGATGACCAGCGGGTTCGAAACCCCGGTATACCACTTTGTGACGCCGTATAGCGGCGAGACACGCACACTCTTGAGAGTGCGGGGTCGATCATGAACTGGAGACTATATATTAGTCCGACCTGTTGATACTGTATTATTGGCTATTCTCGAGCCGTTGAACCCCATTCTTGGGCGGTTGAGTATACTTGTGGGCCGTGAGCCAGTTATTGGATCCCGCGACGATCGTTATCATTGTCTTATCAAATAGACATGCTAGTTTACTACTCGTCCGCAGCTATTTCTGTTATTATGCTAATTCCAATCTCTGGAACTTGATATTACTGTTTTCCAACCGAAAAATGATAAAAGAGTTTTCAAAAACTACTTTTGAGCCTCGCGAGGCTGTATCTGCATATTAGCTGACTAGTAGTGGATCGGCCGCGCGCCGCAGCGAGACATATGTTGGATCGGACCGCACGCCGCAGAATATCTCTATGAGATGTGCTTGGGCCGTAGGAGCCCCTCCGGAGTCCGAACCCCCACAGCGAGCACGGTACCCAAAATCGGAGTCGGGCTACGCGCCGTAGCGGTCATATCATGCATTGCATCGCATTTAGCTACATCCGCTAGTTGTTATGCTATTTATTGGTAATTGTTGGTACGTGTACAGTGAATATTAATTCTGTGACAGGGTAGCCGATTATAGCTTTACATATTGCTTTATCGTGGAATTCTTATCTCGCGATGTCTTACCCTTGTTTATTACCACCGAGTCCGGCAGTACTCATTTTACTCCCCGCACCTTGTGCGCAGATCCGTGTACCTCTCAGCAGTGATCCGCTAGCGCTGTGCGAGGCGACATCCGTGGGATATACGAGGTAGCGCAGAGTCCGCAGGACCCGATATTCCTTCCTACCGTCTTTTGATTTTGTATTGACATTTCTTTCCGCACTTGGTATTTTTGTAAACCTTTACCCACTTACGTTCAGTAGAGGCTCATGACTTTTGACCCTTCGGTCTATGGGAGTTAGTATTTTGGGACTTGGTTTCCCCGCTGTTGGTATAAGTATTACTATTGTTTCATATTTTGAAATGCTTAAATGGGTTAAAGAGAGCTTCTAGCTCCGTTGTTGATATTGATTGATCAGGCTGGCTTAGCAATGTGCTGGGCGCCATCACGACCGGATTTGGGGTTGTGACATGCCAAGCCTAACCTTGATGGAGTAGTAACGAGGAAGGTCAGGGCCCTACCAAGAATAATAATAATAATATATCGAATAGTGTAAAACAGGAGTAAATCTGAAATGACAGAAAAATAAGATAGAAACTACAAGTCATCTACGATTAATCTAACAAGTAAAATTTACACAACAAGTAGAGAATCAATAGCACATGATCTCCAGGAATTGAACACGCAGTCCTTTTAACTCAGTCGCACAAGATCTCCGGGATTTGAACCCGCAATCCTTTATATCAGTGGCCAGGATCTCCGGGAATCGAACCCGTAGTCTATTCATATTAGTATCACAGGATCTCCAGGAATTGAACCCGTAGTCCTTTTATATCAGTATCACAGGATCTCCGAGAATTGAACCCGCAGTCCTTTTTATATAAGTAACATCCGATCTCCGGGAATCAAACCCGCAGTCCACAGAACACAAACACACTCAAACAAGAGAATACACAGAGAGAAATGAAATACACTACTACGATTAACAATTAAATCCAGTCTCAACATGTTCTAGGAAATTCAATTAAGACAAGTAGGCATTTAGACAGTTAATCCTATCTAATCATGCTTCCCTAGCTAACACATGATAAATCTTGCAACGAAACCAATCAAATAACAGAGATTACATAAATTGAGCAATTCAAGTAAAGTGGGGTTTTCAACAATTTGCGCAAGTACATGCCTGTCACCTCGCGTACAAGGCATTTAAATCAACACATAATATATCCTAGGGGAAAAGATCCCCCACACAAGGTTAGACAAGCCACTTACCTCAATCCCGGTACAAAACAGCTAAGAAATAATGCCCTTGCCACGAGTATCCAACTCCGAGTGGCATATCTAGTCAAACCAATTACATAGTGTAAATAACATCGCAAGTAACTAATTACACTATTAAAATTAAAGCTACAACACGAAAATGGGTAAAATGACAAAAATACTCCTCCAGTCATCAGCTTATAATCAAAATATTTTTATGTTTTCAAAACCCTCGTACTCTCATGAGTCTATACATATAAAATTTATCAAAATCGGAGTTAGTTTGCCCCTTTAAATCATCAAAGTTAGTTCTAAGAAATTTGCCCCAAGTTAAACCCAAAATCCTAAATTAAGGAAGAATTCGAGTTTAGATTAGTGAATAATAATCATAAGGGAGTAAGAAATTGTTACCCAACAATTACCTCCGATGAACCATCGAAAAATCCTCCAAAACCGAGCTCCCTAGCTTGAGTTTGAGCAAAAACGGAGGAACCCTTATTTTGAAATGTTATATTCTGCCCATGTATATTGTTCAATGCGATCGCATTTGTAAGGCCCCGTAAAATTTTTGTGCATAAAACCTAGTAGATGTGGTGTCATGGTCCGAATAATGTGTTAGGAATGCGTAGAAAATGTAGAGAAATAATTTTTCCGAAAAAGTGTCAAATATGCGGTCAAGAATGCGACCGCAGAATCAACATGCGGACCGCATTCCGACCGCAAATCGTTCCAGAGAGTTTCTCAAAATCCGTCAAATGTGCGGTCGATATGCGATCGCATGTCAAATCTGCGGTGCATTTTGCGACCGCAGATCAAACATGCGGACCGCATTCCGGCCGCATTCCTTAACAGAAACTTGTAATTTTTGAGGCCATTTTGCGGTCACTTTGCGGACCGCATGTGTGTTCTGCGGTCGCATAGTGACCGCATAATTGACCCCGGCCCAGTTTTTGTAACATTTTGACCCGATCTCTTCTTTAATATAACACACCTCTTCTTCATTTTTATCATATCATCTCACCAAAAATTAGAGAGAGAAGAGAGGGTTTTTAGAGAGAGAAATCTTGCATCTTCAAGGATTGTTCCAATCATTTTAATTCCAAGGGATCCTAGGGCAAGGATTCAACTTCCCCAATATTTTCAAGGTAAAAACCCTAACTATTTTCTTTGATTTTCAGTTTTAATTGGGTAAAGAGAGGTATGCATATAATAGCTTTTAAAAATAGAATTTTTACACTCATGCATGATTATTGAACTTGATTTCTAGTAAAAAGAAGTGAGTAGAAGTAAGAGTCTTCAAGAACAAGGTTGGCAAGAGTAAGATAGCTTGGGTAAGCATAAAGTAGGAAGTTAATGGAAGAAAACTCATCACCAGGTGTATGTATGGCTAATTTTGATTCTTGTGAAATCGCCCTTATGTGTAAAATTGTTTGGCATGTGTTGATTTGAGAAATTGTATGTGATTAATTGATGTTGTTGTTGGATATTCAAAGTTGTTGTTGAACTATGAGTGTTGTGGTAAGAAATATGAACCGAAAGGTAAATGAAAGTTGAATTGGGTAAAGAATTTGTGAATAATGATTATGATGGCCTTTATGGCACCTTGTGGAAAAGAAAATGAAACACTTGAGAATTGGTTTATTGTGGAAAGAAATGAAACACTTGAATTATGGAAAATTGCTGAATATACATGTGTGAATATTCTTGAATGTGGAAACATTGTAACTTGGTTGTGATATTGGCTTGAGAAGTAATTGAGAACATGAAACAATGTGCAAGTTGCTTATTTGAACTTGTTGAAATTGTGTGTAGTACCTTATCCGCTGTTTGAAATTGTTGTGTTTTCAACTGTAAGGCGGGGTCGTGTCGCGCGCCGCGACGTGGTGAAATAAGGTTTGGGTTGGGGTGATAAGGGTGGCCGAGGTAATAAGGGTGGTCAGGGGCAATAAGGATGGAAAGCGATCGAAATCGCTATTGAAAATTGATACATAAATCAATAATGTGAAATTGTGAAAGGAGACAACAGGAGAGTTTGCAACCTGGGGAGCACTGATTGCTCCTATGTTTGACTACTTGCAATTTATGTTGTTGATTGGTCGTTGTTCCATTTGTGACCTTGAATGTGCTTGTATTGAGGCTTATCTGAAATGAGTAAAAGGTTGGGAACATGGTTAGTTAGCTTAAATTGACTTCTTGATGTAATCTATTGGCCGTCTTAACACGGTGATTCTTGTTTAATGGCTTGAGTTTACTTGGGACAAAGTTTGTCCATACATACCAGTACAATTCAAGTGTACTGACGTCCCTTTTGCCGGGGGCGCTACATTCGTGTCATGATTGTAGGTGGATCGGTAGCAGGCACTTCAGCTCATCGGCAGTAATATCCTTCTCCTTCCACTGCCCGTTTTGGTGAGCCCCTTTCTTCCTCGGGGCCTTGTGTGGTTCTTGCCACTCCGGTTTAGATTTCATTTTGGTTTTGTAAGGTATAGCCGGGGCCTTGTTACCGGCAAGTATTGTACTTCCCTTTTTGTATCCTAGAGGCTCCGTAGACATGTAAACCGTGGGATTGTGGCCTATGTATATGTATGGGGCGTTGTAAATATAAATTATGAACTTGTTAGTAAATAAATCACATGGTTATGTTTATGCATTGTGAAATCAGTCATTGTTGGTAAGATATTTTGGTTAATGAGTAACAGCCAACACAGGGGTAACGCGTGGGAATGGAAGGCACCCAGGTCCGCTTGACTGGGGCAACCCGGTCAGGTGCCGGTCATGTCCCTCGATTTGGGGCGTGACAAACTTGGTATCAGAGCATATGGTTTTTAAAGTGTCCTAGGATGTCTCGGAGCCGTGTCTAGTAGTGCCCTTCTTATAGGTGTGTTGTCGACCACATCATATAAGTAGGGGGCTGCACGGACATTTAGGAATATTACCCTTCTTCATCACTCCAAATCGTGCGATAAAGCTTGACTACAAGATTGTTTTGTAACCCGTGCGTTGAGATTCAAGGTAAGTTTAAATGCTCTTTCGTCTATTTTATGTAGTGTTGTCATATGTCATGACCAATGGGAAAAGACATGGGTGTTATGGAGATAGCACATGTATCTTGTTGAATAAACTGTATGAATATATATAGTATAAGTACATAGTACTACAAGTATACTTTATTTGGGGAAAGGATTAGAAGTGATTACCCGCACGAAGAGGCATTGATTTGATAATTGATATGTAAGCTTAAATAGCAAGCATGGTTAGTGTAAGAAGTATATAATTGATCGTAAGGTGTGAAAGAATATTGGTTATATATAAGCATGTGATATATGAGAGAATGACTAAGAGATTAATGGGGAGAATGTAAGTCTCTCATATGAGGTAAAAAGTTATGAAATGAGACTCAATTGGACCCTAGGTGAGAAGACCCTTGTCTTACGAACGTTATAAGGACCCAGAAATGTACGAAGTTGCGTTACACTCATAAAGGATATGCGTGGGGACTTGGAATCCCATACCTACGTGGCTGAATAGGAGAAGGGAACTTATGAGATCAATACTATGGTGACTTAAATTTTCCTAATGGTCGAGTATATATATAAGAGGTATAGATATATGAGGCATATGTTCCTAAGGTTTCTACACTCAAGACTTGTGTCAAGATCCAGGATATTTTCCCCATGTGGGAGAGGGAGGACCATCATGAGGCTACTTAAATACAATGAAACAAGAGCGAGACCATGCAGCTATGATATTTGAATATTTTGGTAAAGACATGTGTGGTCTAGAAAAGAGATTAAGGAATGTAAATTCTTCACGCATGGCAATGTGACTGATAGGGTCAATGATTCTAGAAAATAATAGTATGTTTGTAAAGAGACTTTTACTTGTCATAAGGTCAGGAGAAATGGGACCCAAGGAGGTGCCATATGTCAAATGTGAACGATTGTGAGTTCCTAGAATGGGCTAATCAAAGATTTGTGATTTAAACAAAGTTTCGGGATACTAAGAAAGCCAGAACGAGTGAGAGAAATGAATGTGTTGCCACAACAACCCAAGATGGTAATTGGGGCTTGATAGAGAGCCTCTAAAGAGCCTTACAAATAGATAAGTGTTAAGTGATGTTCAGACGAACACTCCTTGCTACATAGGTCCCAATAAGAGTTAAGAGGTGAGCCGGATGGAATGCCTAAGGTAAGAGACCACGTAATATATGGAAGAGTGCGTGGCTATTCACTAACTAGGAAGAATGAGGTGAGAAGAAATGGGGAGAAAACCTTTAAATTGAGATGGTCATGGTTATTTAAAACAATTTTTGCATCAGAATGGTGGACTCACTTAGGGCACAAGTGTTAATAAAGGTCATGAGGGATTAACCGCAATGCAACCGACATGGGTGACACTGAATATCGACTAAAGGGGTCTAGAGATAGTTCATGTCTACACACAATGGGAAGCGAGGTTATCGTTGGTGAGGTTGTGGTACTGTAAAATGATTAAACAAGACATAATGATTTTTTCAAGTTCACAGGAGACGGACAAATGTGTGGAACATTAAAGCTATTAATTATGCACTATCCGCAAAAAAAGATGGGAATGAAAGGTTCGGAATGGATTGAAAGAGGATGAAAACTCGTGACAGACTAGACGTGTTTGGCATGATAACTCTTAAGTGGCAATATCAGGGAACTTTATTGGTAACTATAACATGGGGAATAAGGCGAGTTACTCATCCGAGATAGAATCAAGTGGACTAAGCCTTACACTTAAGAGTGAAACCAAAAGTTGTTGTTGAAGTATTGAGGAGGATTTAAAGTTTCAGAGAATACCCTTCTCGGGATAGTGACCCTTCGTAAGTCATATGCATATAAAGGTTGTTGATATACGTTTTGAGAGGTGTTTAACCGTAATGAGGGATGGTAGGAAATTTCACAGGGGAAGTAGTGCGGTTTCTTAAAGTCTATAATGCACATATGGGGAGAAGAGGTTGGTTAAGAAAAGTTAGAGCACAATGCTACTTTACATTCGATACAATGCCGTGCAAGTTAGTGTTATTCGGGGTATATGTGCAAAGTTAGCCAGTGCTATTCATTTGAGACAGGAGGTCATATGAGAAAACTCACTCAGTAATGCCTTTTGTTAAGAATCGTAAGAGTTAGTAGAAATGGTTCAGATGGGGTCGTAACTATATCAAGGAAATTATAGTAGAACTAAATTCGTGGAAAGTCTTATGTAAGAGGGATATAATAAAGATGTTCCGTTAATGATGTAAAGTGTTAAGGTGATAGTTATGCCTCCAGGGTTGGTTTGGGATGTGTATTGATGCAGCACGGGAAAGTCATATCTTACGCTTCCAGGCAACTCAAGAATCACGAGAAGAATTATCCGACACATGATTTGGAGCTCGCGGCAGTTGTGTTTGCTTTGAAATATGGCGGTATTTTCTTTATAGGGTTCGTGTAGATGTGTTTTCAGACCACAAGAGCCTCCAGTATTTGTTCAAATGGAAGGAGCTGAATCTAAGATAGCGGCGGTGGTTAGAATTGCTCAAGGACTATGATATGAACATATTGTACCATCCAGGGAAGGCAAATGTGGTAGCCGACGCTCTTAGTCGGAGATCCATGGGTAGTTTGGCTCATTTGGGTATGTATCAGAGACCCCAGTCTCGAGAGGTTTACCAATTAGCCAATTTGGGGGTTTGTATCTCAGCGTCAGACGAGGGGGATATTTTTGTGCATAATGGAGCAGAATCATCATTGGTCGCGGAAATCAAGGAAAAACAGTTCATGGATCCAGCATTAGTTCGGGTAAAGGAAGCAGTTCTGAATGACAAGACCTCAACATTTGTACACAGCAGCAAAGATGGTGTAATGCGGTGTCAAGGCAGATTATGTGTTCCGGACGTGAACGAACTTCGAGAAAAGGTAATGGCAGAGGCACATATTTCCAGATATTTTGTACAACTAGGTTCCACAAAAATGTATCATGACCTTAAGGAGATTTATTGGTGGAACGGTATGAAAAGGGATATAGAAAGCTTTGTAGCTAAATGTCCGAACTGTCAACAAGTGAAGGCCGAGCATCAACGGCCTGGTGGATTAACTCAGCTTATAGAAATACCAAGGTGGAAATGGGAGATGATCAATATGGATTTCGTGGTGGGGTTACCTCACACTCAGCGTAAGTTCGATTCAATATAGGTGGTAGTAGATCGACTCACCAAATCAGCTCACTTCCTGCCTGTCAAGTCCACTGATACTGCGGAGCAATATGCAAGATTGTACATCAAAGAGATAGTAAGGCTTCATGGCACTCCACTTTCTATCATCTCAGATCGCGGGGCACAGTTCACAGCTAACTTTTGGAAGAAGTATCAGCAAGGTTTGGGAATCTAGGTGAATCTCAGCACAGCTTTCCATCCACAGACCGATGGACAGGCCGAGCGGACCATTCAGACGCTTGAAGATATGTTGCGGGCTTGTGTCTTAGATTTTAAAGGTAATTGGGATGAACACTTGCCACTGATAGAATTTGCTTACAATAACAGCTATCATGCTAGCATTCAAATGGCCCCGTTTGAGGCATTATACGGGAGAAGATGTAGATCGCCAATCGGGTGGTTTGAGGTAGGTGAAGCGGAATTGCTAGGGCCAGATATGGTGTACGAAGCTATGGAAAAGGTCAAGGTTATTCAGGAGAGAATGAAAACAGCACAGAGTCGTCAAAAGTCCTATGCAGACGTTCATCGAAGGGATTTGGAGTTTCAAGTCGATGATTGGGTGTTCTTGAGGGTATCTCCTATTAAGGGAGTCATGCGATTCGGAAAGAAAGGGAAATTGAGTCCTAGGTATGTCGGGCCATATCGGATCGTTCAAAGGATTGGTCAAGTTGCTTATAGGCTAGAATTGCCTCTTGAGATGTCATCGGTGCACTCGGTATTCCATGTGTCCATGTTGAAGAAAGTGATTGGAAATCCATCCGCAATCATGTCAGTCGAGGCTATTGAGATTAATGAAGATTTGTCATATGAAGAAGTTCCAGTTGCCATTCTTGATAGGCAAGTCCGTAAGTTAAGAAATAAGGAGGTTGCCTCTGTTAAAGTATTCTGGCGAAGTCAACAAGTTGAGGAGGCCACATGGGAAGCAGAGAAAGAGATGAAGGAAAAGTACCCCCATTTGTTTGATCAAGCTTAGAAGAAATTAGGCGATCCTTCTACTTCTAGTAACTGTCATCTTGTCCAAGTTGTTTCCCTCTTAGTGTTAGTAAAAGCCTCCTCCATTTTGTAAAGAGTTATGTGTTAAGTAAGCGACTAATAGTAAGTGTAGATTGGTAGTGGTTTGTTTGTGTGTACATGTTGTGTTAAAATGGTTGAATAAGGAAAGGACTCATTGAAGTGACTAGTTATGTGCGATAGTGACAATGTGATAAAATGTGTGCATTTGTTGAGGCAAGAAAGTATATACAAGTTGTGAAGAGTGTTGTATTTGTGTATTGTTGTTTGGTAATGTGTTTCGGGGGCCCTCTGACAGGTGGATATGTTCATAATACAAAGGAAACTCTGGCGAAATTTTTTCTAAAATATAAGAGTTAATCAAAATTTTGACAGCTTGCATATCATGTCTTTCAAAATTCATTTATTTCAAAATCCTCATTCGAGGACGAATGATCTTAAGGGGGGAGGATGTAAGGCCCCGTAAAATTTTTGTGCATAAAACCTAGTAGATGTGGTGTCATGGTCCGAATAATGTGTTAGGAATGCGTAGAATTCTTCGCGGCGAGCTTGCTCGCCGCGGTTCGGACCCTTGGTAATGATTTAAGTTTCAAAAATGTAGAGAAATAATTTTTCCGAAAAAGTGTCAAATATGCGGTCAAGAATGCGACCGCAGAATCAACATGCGGACCGCATTCCGACCGCAAATCGTTCCAGAGAGTTTCTCAAAATCCGTCAAATGTGCGGTCGATATGCGATCGCATGTCAAATCTGCGGTGCATTTTGCGACCGCAGATCAAACATGCGGACCGCATTCCGGCCGCATTCCTTAACAGAAACTTGTAATTTTTGAGGCCATTTTGCGGTCACTTTGCGGACCGCATGTGTGTTCTGCGGTCGCATAGTGACCGCATAATTGACCCCGGCCCAGTTTTTGTAACATTTTGACCCGATCTCTTCTTTAATATAACACACCTCTTCTTCATTTTTATCATATCATCTCACCAAAAATTAGAGAGAGAAGAGAGGGTTTTTAGAGAGAGAAATCTTGCATCTTCAAGGATTGTTCCAATCATTTTAATTCCAAGGGATCCTAGGGCAAGGATTCAACTTCCCCAATATTTTCAAGGTAAAAACCCTAACTATTTTCTTTGATTTTCAGTTTTAATTGGGTAAAGAGAGGTTTGCATATAATAGCTTTTAAAAATAGAATTTTTACACTCATGCATGATTATTGAACTTGATTTCTAGTAAAAAGAAGTGAGTAGAAGTAAGAGTCTTCAAGAACAAGGTTGGCAAGAGTAAGATAGCTTGGGTAAGCATAAAGTAGGAAGTTAATGGAAGAAAACTCATCACCAGGTATGTATGGCTAATTTTGATTCTTGTGAAATCGCCCTTATGTGTAAAATTGTTTGGCATATGTTGATTTGAGAAATTGTATGTGATTAATTGATGTTGTTGTTGGATATTCAAAGTTGTTGTTGAACTATGAGTGTTGTGGTAAGAAATATGAACCGAAAGGTAAATGAAAGTTGAATTGGGTAAAGAATTTGTGAATAATGATTATGATGGCCTTTATGGCACCTTGTGGAAAAGAAAATGAAACACTTGAGAATTGGTTTATTGTGGAAAGAAATGAAACACTTGAATTATGGAAAATTGCTGAATATACATGTGTGAATATTCTTGAATGTGGAAACATTGTAACTTGGTTGTGATATTGGCTTGAGAAGTAATTGAGAACATGAAACAATGTGCAAGTTGCTTATTTGAACTTGTTGAAATTGTGTGTAGTACCTTATCCGCTGTTTGAAATTGTTGTGTTTTCAACTGTAAGGCGGGGTCGTGTCGCGCGCCGCAACGTGGTGAAATAAGGTGTGGGTTGGGGTGATAAGGGTGGCCGAGGTAATAAGGGTGGTCGGGGGCAATAAGGATGGAAAGCGATCGAAATCGCTATTGAAAATTGATACATAAATCAATAATGTGAAATTGTGAAAGGAGACAACAGGAGAGTTTGCAACCTGGGGAGCACTGATTGCTCCTATGTTTGACTACTTGCAATTTATGTTGTTGATTGGTCGTTGTTCCATTTGTGACCTTGAATGTGCTTGTATTGAGGCTTATCTGAAATGAGTAAAAGGTTGGGAACATGGTTAGTTAGCTTAATTGATTTCTTGATGTAATCTATTGGCCGTCTTAACACGGTGATTCTTGTTTAATGGCTTGAGTTTACTTGGGACAAAGTTTGTCCATACATACCAGTACAATTCAAGTGTACCGACGTCCCTTTTGCCGGGGGCGCTACATTCGTGTCATGATTGTAGGTGGATCAGTAGCAGGCACTTCAGCTCATCGGCAGTAGTATCCTTCTCCTTCCACTGCCCGTTTTGGTGAGCCCCTTTCTTCCTCGGGGCCTTGTGTGGTTCTTGCCACTCCGGTTTAGATTTCATTTTGGTTTTGTAAGGTATAGCTGGGGCCTTGTTACCGGCAAGTATTGTACTTCCCTTTTTGTATCCTAGAGGCTCCGTAGATATGTAAACTCGTGGGATTGTGGCCTATGTATATGTATGGGGCGTTGTAAATATAAATTATGAACTTGTTAGTAAATAAATCACATGGTTATGTTTATGCATTGTGAAATCAGTCATTGTTGGTAAGATATTTTGGTTAATGAGTAACAGTCAACACAGGGGTAACTCGTGGGAATGGAAGGCACCCAGGTCCGCTTGACTGGGGCAACCCGGTCAGGTGCCGGTCATGTCCCTCGATTTGGGGCGTGACAGCATTCAAGGCCATGCGATCACGTAGAGTGAAATGGGAGGCCTGTAAAAATGTGCTATGCGATCGCAGCCTTGCGATCGCAGAAGGTTAGAATTTTATACATTGCGATCGCATGAAGCTCAATGCGATCGCATAGAAGAAAAGGGACCCCATATGCTCAGGCTCAAAATACACTATGCGATCGCGGACAAGCAATGCGATCACATAGAAGAGGGGGATAGACCTATGTGATCGCGGACAGGATTATGCGATCTCATAGAAGAAAGTTGTGGACTTCACACCAGCCTCTATACGATCACAGGGGACCCTATGCGATCGCATAGAATAAAAGTCTGCAACAGTTATGTCAGCAATTCAACTGTGTTCTTCAACTCAAAATGGTCCGTTTGACCCCTAAAAACAGTCTGAGGCACCCGGGACCTCAACCAAAACCACAAACCTACTCAAAATCACGATACAGACTTGTTACAATCATAAAAACATATTATTAAATAGAAAAATCATCAAATCAAGGTGGATACAAGCTTAAGTTTCTACCAAAAGTTCTGAACCCTACATTCCATCAAAAACCCGACCAAACGATGTCCGAGTGACCTAAAAATTTGCAAACATATCCAAAATCACCCAACGCAGCTACTAGAACTGTCAGAATTTCATTACGACCCCCAGATCAAAATCTCACCTATCAACCGGATTTTCAAAAATTTCAAACTTCAGCATTTCAAGCTTAAATGAGTTACGGACCTCCAAAATAAATTCCAAACATGCTCCCAACCCCGAAATCACCTAACAGAGCTAACGAAACCATTTGATTTCTGTTCCGAGGTCATCTTAATACTGTTCCAAATATGGGCCATTTCTCAACTATTAAACTCTCATTTAGGGACTAAGTGTCCCAAAACACTCTAAATTCTAGAACCGAACATCCGAGCAAACCAAAATAGCAGAAATGAACTTAGGGAATGCAGTTAATTGGGGATCGGGGCATAAATTTAAAAAATGACCGGCCAGGTCGTTAATGATTTCAATAACCCGGGTACTCAGATCTTTGTCTTTAGGCACTATCTAGCATCTTCCAAGCTACCTCAAAACCCGATAGGGCACATAAGGTTGAATGCTCTTGAGTCCTAATAAGTGAAAATGAGACCTAGCTACTGGCATAAATATGATTTTGTCAAGTGGTAACCAACCCAACATCCACTATATTTGACTTACACTGAGGGTCCGGAAGTAAGACGTCCATGCCGAGATTCTTTCAGGTAAAATGGACCCCTCAATTCTTATGTAGAACTCCTCTATGCAGGTTTTCTTAGCTAAACCATAGCTGAGGAACAAGGCACAGTGACACAGGTTCTCGATCATCCATATGTGCAACAACAAGTTACACCCTTCGAAAAAGACTTCTCCAACTTTGCAGGCTGTGAGGGCTCGAAAGATATCTGATACGATCATGGGAGCAAGAGTACTTTCATCTTGAGTGAGCAAGGTAGTGACGATCCCGGCTATCTTTATATCAATATTCTCGTCTTTCCTCGGGAACACTAAAATCCCTAAAAAGGCTATCATGAAGGCAACTCGTCTATGCTCATCCCATTTTTGACGGTTACTTTTGCTGCACAACTTATTATCTGGCTTGTCAAAACCTCCCACGTGGCCGTTGACTATCTTCAATGAGTCTAAAAACTGATGCACAGGGACAACCCTTGGAGCAACTGGATATTGGTATCCTAACAGCATTTCAGTGTTTCCAATATACCCGGCTATTTCTTCCAAAGTCGGGGTGAGTTCAAAATTTGAAAAGCGAAAAACATTATGTGCTGGGTTCTAGTAGGCGACCAATGCTCTTATAATATCCCCTCGAGGCTTGATATCTAGCAAACTCGTGAGACATTTCAAATAATTCTTGATTTCTTCTTGCCCTTCTTTGCCCAAATCATTCCACCATAGTTGCAATTGGATCACGATTTTAGTCGGGATTGAAAAGGGTTCATTTTGAATAGTGCTCTTCCTGCACATTTATTAGGTTTATTAAACAAAAAGAAAAATTATTTTGACTGACAATGATTTGACTATTTTCAAAATTAAACAAAGATATTCGATTTTCCGATCACGCCCTTTCAGTAGTTCCGGGATGAAGATTTTAAGGTTGCGTTCGCTAACTGACTAATATCCTGAAAATGACCCTAACGTGGCCGTTTATGCAAAATCATCCTTCCGATGTCCATCTCGGGAATATTTGGCTATTTTTGAAAATGGCATCACCCAATTTATTTATGACAAAAAATTAATTATGACACTTTTTGGGTATTTTTGCAAAGGAGAGATTGGACTTGACGAGGGTTGCCTATGTATCTCACGCCCTATGAGAATCAAACCAGCGTAGTTCAGGCGGACAAAACAAACTACTTTTGAAAACAACGAAATTTCCTTTTCTTTTATTTTTTTATTTTTTAATTAAATCGGCAAGAAAAACGAACTATTTCTGAAAACAAGACTATTATATATTTTTTTTCATTTTTTTTCCATTCATTAGCATATAAAAAGAACTATTATATTTTTTCATTTTATTGACAAACAAATAACTATTTTTGAAAACAAAATTACACACATTTTATTATTGGCAAATAAATCAAACTATTTTTGAAAGTATATATTATTGTTTTTCAGTGGAAAGTAAAACAAACTATTTTCAAAAATAAAATTCTTCATCATCTTTTTCTCTTTTTTATTTTAATTGGCATACAACAAACTATTTTGAAAATAGAACTTATTATTTTTTATTGGCAAACAAAATAAACTATAAAAAAACATTTTTTTTTCTATTTTCTCGAAAATCCGGCAGAGTTTTGACACTACTTGAGCATTGTTTTCTAAAAATAAGTATTTGTCTCTCTACACTCTTTTCCTTTTTTCATTGTTTTTTATTTTTTTTCTTTTCCGCTTCCCTAGTATTTAAGAGCAGGTCAACATGCAAGTCCAAAGCAAATAAACGTGTAAAACAAACAGGATGCTGCAGGATGGTCTTTTTTATTTCAGGTTGCCTGTCCTAGACGGACCCAACCCCTATGTTGAGTCCCCTAAGTCGAATGCAACGTGATGCAAATATGCGTTCCTACTAGGGATATGGCATGAAGTTTTGTTATACTAGGTTGAAAACCTAGGTGTTTGTTCTAGACTGTGAGCCCGAGCGGACAACTCGAGTCGAGGAAGGAGCTCCTTTCCGAGAACCAAAAGGCTAGCCGGCTTAGAAACTTTCCGAGCCTCTTTCTTATTTCAGGGTATGACACTAATAGAATAAGGAGTCTCAACCAGTAAGAACATCCCCGGAGGTAAGAAGAGAAGGTTTTGGCACAATTTATATATATACAGCTCAAATAATATCAAAGCGGTAAAAAGCAGCATTTTGAACATTAAGCCCATATAATACGAAAATATCAGATAATACGCCAAAATACAACAATTTATCATAAGCTCGAATTTCTAACCCTGAACCAGTGGTTCTAGGTTTGTTTTGTCCATAGTGGAGTCGCTAGAGCTGTCACACCATCTTTTTCCGCAACCATGAGGGCGCAAGAGAGTTTTTTCGATTAAAGGACAATCGAAATGGGATTTATTTATTTTATTGAGAGTCGCCACTTGGGAGATTTATGGTGTCCCATGTCACCGGTTGAATCCCGAATCGAGGAAAAGAATGACTATGTATTACAGTCTGCGTACCAAAAATCCGGATAAGGAATTCTGTTAACTCGGGAAGGTGTTAGGCATTCCAGAGTTCTGTGGTTCAAGCACGACCGCTAAACTGCCATATTCATCTTATTTATCTCATTTATACAATGCTTTAACTTATGTGCAAATTTTAACCTTTAGCCGCTTTTAATATTATATTCATCATTTTAATAGAAGAATTACAACATCATGAAAATGTATCTCAAACCATGTCACAATCAATGTACTCGTGATTATCGACACATTTTGACTTTGTTGAGATTTGGATTTGGGTAACATAAATGTGCACTCGAGTTTAGGGAGATGATATTATTAAATACGTGCTTAAACCTACTAACGCGTTATTATTTTTGAGAAGGCCGTGAAATTCGCTAAAACCGCACATCTCGAAGTCTAAGTATTTTATATATACATTTATGAGGGCCCCATAGCTCATGGGTTTTATTTGGTGAGGCGCGTCTCATTTATTTTTAAAAGGATAATCCTAAAATGACTACATTTTCCTATTAAGTTTGTCTATAAAATAAAAAAGAAAAAGTCCTAATTAATTTAAATGCTTGACAAGATTGAATCTCTTATTAATTGTTAGATTACAATAGATGCTACCAAAAATATTACATTCGAATTTATAAAAAAAATGGGAAAATTATTCTGTGCCTTATTCTATAGGTGACCTACTAACACTGAAATTATAATATGTGTCACACCGCCCTTTTTACTACCTTTTGTTTTCCCGAAAAAAGGAGAATAAAGTGTACCTCGTTAATTACCGATACACCCGGGAAGGGATATAATAACAACGAGGAATGAGTTTTTCCAATTTAAGGACAATCGGATCGGGATTTTATTCAAAATTTCAGAGTTGCCACTTGAGAATATAATGGTGTCCCAAGTCACCGGTTAATCCTGAATCCGAGGAAGTTGACTCTGTTTTAACAGTCTGCACAACAAGAAATCCGGATAAGGAATTCTGTTGACCCGTGAGAAGGTGTTAGGCACTCCCAGATTCCGTGGTTTTAGCACAGTCACTCAACTGTTATTTTTGATTTTACTTGATTTCACTATATGCATTTTACAACGTGTACATGTTTCGTTTTTAATATTTTTTATGACTTGCGACGTCGCGGAAACGTATTTCAAGTCACACCGCAACCAGTACGCCTGTGACTTTAACACGTTTCAACTTCGCCGAGATTTAAGATTTGAGTCACATTAGATGTGCACTCATATTAAGGAAGGTATATTTTAAAATCGTGCCTATAGTGTCTAACGGCTTATTATACTTTTAGAAAGATTGTGGAATTTACTAAACGGTCTTCCCGAATCTATCCCTTGTTATTATTTATACGGGGGCCCCACTTGTTTTGTTCTTATACGAGGCTCGTCCCATTTATTTTTAATAGTTCAATACTAATGAATACTACATTTTTTATTTTTTGTTTTTCCTTAGTTGTTTTTAACTATGTTATAATTTCAGAATCATGTCCAGGCCTTATCATTTATGTTTCCAGGCCTGGACGTTCGAAGGTTCGAATTTAACAGACCAGCTTGCATATCTGGGTTTCAGAAACCCAAAGTATGCTGAACTTATTATTCATAAGCCCAAAAATAAATCCAATTGGATCCAGACCTACACTGTTTTTCATGCCCAAGTCAAACGAAAGAAAAAGTTGAAAGAAAACTCGGAATTCCATAACAGATATATAAATACTCAACAACAGATAAAAACTAACCAAATGAGAATTTATTTCATAAAATCAGAAGTACAGATTTACAATATTAACTTTAAACTCCAATCACTTATCACTAATTGAATTTGAATCAACAAATTACTATTTTCATATACCATAACAGTAACGTATTACTTAACAGGATTATTGTTGATCATTTATTGTGACTCATACTCTTCTGATTATAATTATCGATTGCTAATTGAACTCAAACAATAGGCTATTTGTGTTAACTACTTCGATCAATCAGCATGCCGCGATGAATATGTACCCGGGCCCTGTACACACCGCCTGTCACACCCTGGGAATTGAGAGAGCCATTCCAAATAGTGTCAAACCAGAATTACTAAAATCCTTTTTTGAAAAAGGTGGCTTAAACTACGAAAGAAAGATGGAACCAGATACATTCTTAAAAGAAAGTGCTTTAGCTTTTATTTAATACAATACACGAAAAGAAAAAAGGTCTGTCATATGATACTTAACTTTGTAATTAACTACTGATTTTAGCTTACGCCATTTCCAGTTGTTGTTGAACTATTGAAATGAAGAGATAGACTAAAGCTAAGTTAATTATCATGTTCTAATCCATGTTATTACTGTGGTTATATGCAGGTTACAAAACTATTTTTAAGCTAGGTATTAACCCTTTTTTTTAAAAAACTAAATCTAGGTGATTACGGTTACTTATACTCTAATATATATTCTATCTATTACATTATCATCAGCGTCACATCAGTTTCATATGTATCAGTTATACAAACATTCCCTATTGAATTACAAAGGATCTACCTATGCGATAAAAATAAGAATAGATAATATAATAGAAAAGTTCTTTTGAAATCAACTCATAGCATTTGTTTCTCCATATCAGCTGGTAGTTACATGTTTGGGTAAGAGCTGTGTACCTGATTCAACAAAGTAAATCTATGAGTCTAGGATGCAAATGAAGAAGGATAGTCAAATGATCACAGCAGCAGAATCAACAGAGCAAATCACAACAGCACAATGGAATCAACAGAGTAAATCACAGCAAGCAAAGTGAATAGCACAGTCCAATGTAGTCTTCAAGCTTAGCAAATCAATAATCCAACATCAGACTTGAAGAAAACCCAGTAGAATCCAACAATCAAGAATAATAGAAGGTCCTAATTGAGTTTCGAAACTATGCTCGACTATACCCAGGAATTCACTCTCAATTTGTGATATTTCACTCTTAATTTCAGAAATTTTATTCCGAATTTCTAGAATCCAACCCCTTTTCAGTCTTAGTTACATCATATTTATAGATGTTATTGGTGGAATTTTGAGGGGGAAATTCAAAAATCTTATTCCCAATTCCCTCCCCTTAATTCTTTAATTATTGTAGTTTGGTACCTTTTTCAGATTTGAAATGCCTTCCAGCCCTTGCTGGAAGGTTTTAGGGTGGTCTTTTTGCTTCTATTAAGGGTCTATTACTATAGTACCCTCACTTGCTAAGTATTTTAACAATTAAGCCTTTTTATTGGGTCTGTTTTACTCTTTGTTTTGTGCATTATTGCAGAAATACTAAGCCTGAATGTCTAATTTATCCCTGCAAGCTCTATTAAATATACAACTATGCCATTTTTATTCCTTTATATACCCCTGCTACTTCTTATTAATTACCCGACCTGTTAAAGGTCTGGGTGTTCTGTATTTAATTGTTGGCCATCACTTGCAAGTTATTTAAGACTTGGCCAGCTTTAAACCTTTATTCCTTTCAATTTTAACCTCTTTAAAGAGGTAACCCTTTCTCTCATTACTTACTAAAATGGATTTGGATTTGCAGGACTAGCCTGTTTCATATTTAGAATTAACCACTTTATTATTTAGACTTACAGAACTAGAATTGGCCATTCCAATGTTTAGACTTAGCCTTGCAGAATTAGCCACTCTATTGTTTTGACTTAGACTTACAGAATTAGCCACTCTATTGTTTTGACTTAGACTTACATAATTAGTCACTTTAGACTTAGGCTTAGACTTACAAAATTACACACTCTATTGTTTTGACTTTAAACTTACAGAATTAGCCACTCTATGTATCAGGAGTGGCTATATTAATCAAATAATCTTTAAGTCATTTCAATCGTAGCCAGATTAGGTTATTTTTCAACATTAGCCAATTAGATTACTTTCAATACTAGCCAATTAACTAATCAGTTATCTATTACAGCTATAACCAATACCCTAAAGCATAATAAGATTAATCATAGTCTTAACACATGAATATATTACAAATACAACTCACTTATGTCAATTTGTACACATAGCCACAATCAAAAATCACTTATCAGTTAACCAAAACTCAGAAGGAAATTAGATAATGGTTGAATCTCAATTAAATGACTCATATTAGGCACAGCTAACAAATCAAACATAAAGAAGCATACTCACAACACATTCATGTATAGACTTATAAAAAAATCCTAAGAGGTAAAATATATCATTTAAGCATAATAGACAGGATTGTTGACAGGCTAATGATAGAAACCTTCAGAAGATAACAAAAAAGATAAACAGTCAAAGCATGCTTGAACAGAAGTCATGTAGAAGATGAGCAATTAGAAGATAGAAGACAAAAGTATAATCAGAAGATTTTAAAATTCAAATATGCGAAATAATAACTACAAAGAACTAAGAAAACAAAATAAACAAAGAAAACATGCTAGAAATCAAAACAACAGAAAACATGAGAGAAAGGCCTTAGCTTAGCAGGATTTGTCTCCTGAGCTTCCTCATTTCTTTCTTTTCTTTTCTTTTCTTGTTCTTTTTTTCTTTTCTTTTCTTCCAGTTTCTTCAGACTTCAGAGACATGAAGTCTTTATTTTCCAGATTTTTCTTTAAATAAGATATTTTCTAGGATTTTGTGGTAAATGGTGTGTTATATAGGCAGATGGGTATGTTTTGGGGGTGGGTCTCGTTTGGGAGTTCGCCGGAGGTAGGGTTCCGGCGAGCTTATTTTGAATATTTGAACATTTCTGGAGATATTCAAGGGAAACCACCTACGTGGGGTGAAAGATAACCTTGTAGTGATTAGGTGGTGTTAATTTGGGAGACTGTTTCAAAGATTGAAGGTCACTGGAAAAGATTCCGGTGACCGGGTTTTCAAGAAGGAGGGATTTTTCTTGGTTTTCTTAAGGTTTCAGGGGGTTTTGGGTGAAGAAGAAAGAGAACAAGATTTTTGGGGTGTTGAGTGGCCGGAGACGGCCATTGATGGTGGCCAGTCTCCATGGAAACGATGAAGACGGAGATGAAGAAGAAGACGGAGGAGGGCGGCTAGGGTTTGGGGAGTGGGTGAATGGCTGGTCTCTAAAGGAGACTGAGCTTATATACTCTTCTGGGGCTGGTTGATCCTGGCCCTTGGATCAATTTTGATCAATGGCCATGATCAAAAGATCCCATACGCTGTTGTTTAGGTGTTAATGAAGACAGTCTGGTCTCCGTTAAATCATCTTAGATGGATGGCCAGGATTAGATTGACAATATTGCGTCGTTTGGTTTAATTAAAGTGATTCAATTGTATCCGTTTGATCAATTATACGGACGGCCAGGATAAATCTCTATAAATTGGACCGGACAGTGTAGCTTATTTCGGCTAATGTGTTTTCGGCTTGAATTTGGCCCAATTATCGTATTCTTTATGTATTTTTGTGTATTTAATTATTTTTTGGTATTTTTCTTATTGTATTTTATTTTTTTCTCTTTTTATATTCTTTTCAATTATTACTTCTCTTTTATTTTCTTATTTTTCTGGTATTTTTGTTTGACATTTTTGGCTATTTCTATTTAATTTTTCGGTATATTTGTTTTTTTGTTGATTTTCTTTAATTCCTTTATTTTTGTGACATTTTCTAATTAACCTATTTTTTAATTTTAAAATTTTTGAATTTCTAATTGTTTAAATCACAAACATACACTTTATTTCAATTATGCACATAATTGCAAATCAAAATCTTATTTATTTTAATATTGGAATTTATTTGCCTAGGGCAAAAATCACGTGCTCACAGCTGCCCCTCTTCGCTCGGGAACACGAAGAGTTTCAGTGCAAAGACAAGTGAGAAGTAATGAGAGATCTTTGCCCTCTAGCATATTCCATGAGAAGCATTTTGAAAAACCTTTTGACTGTACCCTGCCTCAGAGGTTGCCTACATATCCTGGCTAAACAGGAATCAGGTCAGTGTAGTTCGGGAAGGTCTTGTAGTTTGAAACTACCTAGACTTTGCTGTTGCTACTGCTATTGATATGACTACTGACTAACTCCTTATTACACCAGGGATAAAATGAAAAATGATGAAGCTATTCTAAGCTATAATACTATGAATTACAATGATTCCTGTCTACTTCTTGTCTTCTTATTCTTCATCCATTTTCCATCTTTTATCCTATCGTCCTTCTTTTTAGTTGATTTTTAATTTATTTTCTTGCTTATGATATATTGCATCTTTCCCTTCGATGTGACTTCCAATTGTATTCCCTGCTTCCATGTTGATACCTGTTTAAAATGAAAACAAAAACAACAAAAACTTTTCCTCTGCCCCAGTGTGGGCTTTTCACATGTCATGGTGTTATTCATGTTAGATAAAATAGAAATTAATATTGCAGAAATGTATTCCCTTGTTATACAGGTGGGCGCCTGAACAGAAATCAAAATCGCAGAAATGTATTCCCTTGTTATACAGGTGGGCGCCTGAACAGAAATTAAAACTGCAGAAATGTATTCCCTTGTTATACATGTGGGTGCCTGATGCATAAAAATGAAAAATGCAGAAAATATTCCCTTGTTATCCAGGTGGGCGCCTGATGCATGAAAAAACAAAATGCAGAAATATTCCCTTGTTATCCAAGTGGGCGCCTGATGCATGAAAAATGAAAATGCAGACAATATTCCCTTGTTATACAGGTGGGCGCCTGATGCATAAAAATGAAAAATGCAAAAAATATTCCATTGTTATCCAGGTGGGTGCCTGATGCATGAAAATGAAAATGCAGAAAATATTCCCTTGTTATCCAGGTGGGCGCCTGATGCATGAAAAATGAAAATGCAGAAAATATTCCCTCGTTATCCAGGTAGGCGCCTGATGCATGAAAAAGAAAATGTAGAAAATATTCCCTCAGTTTGATAACTGGGGTATGAGTTTTGAAAAGACAATACCTCCTTGTTGTTTTTGGGTAATTTTCTTGTTTGACTGAATGAGTCCTCCTCTACGGATTCCTCCTTTTGTCGCTGTACTTCTTTTTTGTGTTTTTCTTCTTCCACATTAGTCACATTCACTTTGAAGTGATTTGTGGGAATTTGAATCTTTTTGTTCGTGTCTATATCAGAGAATAATCTTATTAGTTATAACATGTTGGCAACTGGCATTTCGTTGCTTTTGCTTCTACTGCCTGCCTCCTCTAGCTTTATTCCGCTATGCATCCCCTTTGCTAGATTTCTTCAACTTTTCTCCCACTTTTATTTTTTGTTTCTTCTCTTTATTTCTCCTCTTTTTTTAATTTTTCTTTGGATTTGATTGCCATCCTTTTGTTTTTCTTTTGTTTTCTCTCTGACCCAACATTATTATGCCTCTTAACATGAGAAGCTGGTAGTTAGCTTTCATTGGGCAACTGGTTTTTTGATCAATGAAATGCTGAAAAATATGGATTTAAAAGGGATAAGGGCATTTTGGAGTAGAGACAAAACTTATCTGGGTATGACGGCTGATTCCTCTGACCATGCCATGTATTTAAACTCTGACCTAGTTTGTCCAACCGAATTGTTACTATCTTAACTCCATTTTTCCTTCAGCCCAAACTATTCTGATTTTTGCTATTTTTTCCACAAAATAGTCCTCACAGTTGCCTTACGGTGAGGGTTAAGGTTTTCACACATAAGACTCTGTCATTTATTCTCTCAACCTCACAGTCGCCTTACGGTGCCAGTTAAGGTTTTCACCGATAAGACTCTCTCATTTTTAATCTCTCAATCTCACAATCGCCTCACGGTGCCGGTTTAGGTTTTCACCAATAAGACTCTCTCATTTTTTATTTTTATTTTTGTTGTTTTGTTTTCTGAACCACCGGTACTGTCCATGCCATGTTTTGCTTATTCTCATTGTATTGTCATTTTCTTGAAATTGATTAGAAGGTCTTTCTTTGGACCGTAATGTGGCTTTTGGATGGGTTCAGAAAGAAGGGTATAAAAGGCTCAAAATTTTACGAGGGTTCAAAAATATTTACAACTCTTGGAATCATAAGCATAACTTCTGCCCCTGTTTCAATATGTGGGGAATCTTGGATTTTATTTTTATTATGGCCGAACCTTAGTGAGGGTGGCTACGTACCCTTTCGGGACCAAGTCAACACGTAGCTCAGACCACGTTTGTATTCATTGTTGCGTCTTGACTTTTCCCAACTTTCTTTTGCATTTTGTATGCATTTTTCATTTTTCATTTTTTTTTCTTTTTGTCTCTTTTTTTTTTCCTTTTTTTCTTTTTTATCATCATTTTTCATTTTTTTCTTTTCTTGCATCATGAAAGATTCCGAGAGAGGGATATGAAAGAATAAAACAAATAAGGCTCAATAGGGATGTCAATTGATAGACTGTTTGGATAGAGAATAAGATGCCTTCATCATTTCAATTCCAAAATCATGACAAATAAAATTATACAAATGAAAAGGAATCATACATAATATATCTTGACTGCATCTGAATTGATAGCAGTCTCTACACATTTTCCTTCAACATCTGTCAGATATAGGGCTCCATTGGACAATACCCGTGATACCATGAACGATCCTTGCCAGTTCGGTGCAAATTTGCCTTTCGCTTCAGCCCAATGCGGCAGAATACGCCTCAATACCAATTGTCCCACTTCAAATTTCCGAGGACGTACCTTCTTATTGTATTCTTTGGCCATTCTCCATTGATATAATTACCCATGGTATACCGTTGCTAACCTCTTTTCATCAATCAAATTCAATTGTTCCAAGCGGGCCTTTACCCATTCATCATCATCGATTTCAGCCTCGGCTATGATTCGAAGAGATGGTATCTCAATTTTTGCGGGTATAACTGCCTCTGTTCCATACACCAACGAATAAGGTGTGGCACCGATTGAAGTACATACGATTGTACGATAACCCAGAAGAGCGAAAGGCAACTTTTCATGCCATTGCCTTGACTCTTCCACCATTTTTCTGAGAATCTTCTTTATATTTTTATTTGCAGCTTCTACCTCTCCATTCGCTTTCGGCCTGTAAGTTGTAGAGTTACGATGCAGGATTTTGAATCTTTGACATGCTTCTGCCATGAGGTGACTGTTCAAATTTGCACCATTGTCTGTGATAATTACTTTAGGAATTCCAAAACGGCATATGATATTTGTATGCACGAAATCCACCACAGCCTTCTTTGTCACTACCTTAAATGTCTTCGCCTCCACCCATTTGGGGAAATAATCAATCACGACCAAGATAAATCTATGCCTATTAGATGCTGCAGGCTCTATCGGTTCGATGACATCCATGCCCCAGGCAACGAATGGTCAGGGTGCAGACATTGTATGGAACTCATAGGGTGGAGAGTGAATCAAATCTCTATGTATTTGACATTAATGGCATTTCCTCACATATCTAATACAATCACGCTCCATGGTGAGCCAATAATATCCTGCTCTCAGTATTTTCTTCGCTAAAATGTATCCGCTCATATGAGGTCCGCAAGCACCCGCATGTACCTCAGCCATAATTGTGTCAGGCTTGCTGCGCATCTATGCATCTCAATAACCCCAAATCTGCTGTTCTTTTGTATAAAGCTCCTCCACTGATGAAAAATCCATTTGCCAATCGTCTTATAGCCCTTTTCTGATATCTAGTGGCTTGTTCTCGGTACTTCTCTGTCTTTAAGTATTCATTGATATCAAGATACCACGGCTCTCCATCAAGTTCTTCTTCCACGACAAAACAATAAGCATTTTGATCTCGCACCTATATCTGTAGTGGATATACATAAGATTTATTTGGATGATGCAACATGGAGGATAATGTAGCCAAAGCATTTGCTACTTCATTGTGCATTCTTGGGATGTGTTTGAACTTTATAGATTGAAATCTCTGGGATAGTTCATGTAGACATTGTCGATAAGGTATCAACTTTAATTCTCTTGTTTCCCATTCTCCCTGAATCTGATGTATCAAGAGATCCGAGTCACCTATGACCAAAATCTCTTGAACACCCATATCTATCGCCATCCTCAATCCCAATATGGATGCTTCATATTCAGCCATATTGTTGGTGTAGAAAAATCGAAGCTGAGCGGTAACGGTATCATGCTGACCCATTTCTTAAATAAGTACTGCTCCAATTCCAACTCCCTTATTGTTGACGGCTACATCAAAGTACATTCTCTAGCCTGGCTTATCATCTTGCCCTACTTCTTCAACATTCATTGCCTCCTCATCCGGAAAATATGTTTTTAGCGGCTCATATTCATCATCCACTAGGTTCTCTGCTAGATGATCTGCAACTGCTTGCGCCTTCATTGCCGTACGTGTTACATAGATGATGTCAAATTCCGTGACCAAAATCTGCCATTTAGCAAGTCTTCCTGTAGGCATAGGCTTTTGAAATATATACCTCAATGGATCTAACCGTGATATCAAATATGTGGTATAAGCTGACAGGTAATGTTTCAATTTTTGAGCAACCCAGGTTAGAGCACAACACGTTCTTTCCAACTGAGTATATTTCACCTCATAAGATGTGAACTTTTTACTGAGGTAATATATCGCCAGCTCTTTCTTTCCTATCTCATCATGCTGCCCCAGTATGCAACCAAAAGAATTTTCTAGCACAGTCAAATACAAGATCAGAGGTCTCCCCGGTTCTGGAAGAACTAATAATGGAGGATTGGCCAAATATTCTTTAATCTTGTCAAAGGCCTCTTGGCATTCATCAGTCCAATTTACCGCAGCATATTTCTTCAGCAGTTTGAAAATGGGCTCACATGTTGACGTCAGCTGAGCAATGAACCTGCTGATATAATTCAACCTGCCTAATAAACTCATCACTTCTTTTTTATTCTTCGACTGAGGCAAATTATGGATTGCTTTTATCTTTGACGGATCCAATTTGATACCACGTCGGCTTACTATAAACACTAGTAACTTTCCTGAAGGCACCCCGAAAGCACACTTTCCTGGATTGAGCTTGAGATTATATCTTCGGAGCCTCTGGAAAAACTTCCTCAAATCATTGACATAGTCACATTGCTTTTTGGACTTAATGATGACATCGTCCACATATACTTCTATCTCTCGGTGCATCATGTCATGAAACATAGTGGTTATTGCACTCATATATGTAGCCCCGGCGTTCTTTAATCCAAACGGCATCACCCTGTAACAATATGTTCCCCAAGGCATGATAAAGGCTGTCTTTTCTACATCTTCTTCTGCCATCAGGATCTGATGAAATCCCGCATAACAGTCTATAAAAGAGCCAATTTCATGCTTGGTGCAGTTGTCAATTAGTATATGGATATTTGGCGATGGAAAATCATCCTTTGGACTGGCCTTATTAAGGTCCCTGTAGTCAATGCACACCCTGGTTTTTCCATCCTTCTTCGGAACTAGCACAACATTAGCTAACCAGGTGGGATATTTAGTGACCCGTATGACCTTCGCCTCGAATTTCATATTAACTTCTTCTTTTATTTTCACACTGATGTCCGTTTTAAACTTTCTTAGCTTCTGCTTTAACGGCCTGCATTCTGGATAAATGGGCAATTTATGTACCACCAGATCAGTACAAAGTCCGGGCATGTCATCATAGGACCAAGCAAATATGTCCTTGTACTCATGTAACAACTTGATTAGATCTTCTCTGAGGGAAGCCTCTAAATGTACACTGATCTTTGTTTCCCGGACATTTTCCTCACTTCCCAGATTAATAGATTCTATCTCGTTTAAGTTCGGTTTGGGTTTTTCCTTATAACGATTCAAATCTTTACCGATTTCCTCCAGTATTTCCTCATCCTCATATTCTACTTCATGTTCACTTTCAATTTCCTGTATAACTATTCGATTATCAAGACTGGACCGGGAATCCTTCATGCAAGACATATCATTGGAATCAACAAATATTGAACTGTACAAAAGAAGAAAAATAAAATAAGTCAAAAATGGAAGAAAGGAAGAAAGTGGATTTCATTGACTTTTCAAAAAGGTAACAAACATTGGATACATTTATTTTTGATGGGGTGTGGGATTACAAAACAAAACACTTTTGGGGAAATGAAATTTTTAAAGCTAACTACCACAACTCCCTCCTGATCGGAAGAGGAGTAGCTTCCCAGTTATTAAGCGCAATGCCGGGTCCACGAATTGAACATCCCTTTTACTCGTTCCTTCACCCATCTCCAACATATTCATATCTTCAAATAGCATCTCGAACCTTGCTAGGTGTTCCGCATCCGATTTTATTTCAGCGCGACTTGGCATAACAGTCGCCAAATGTCTTCGTGTACAAGGCCTAGTAAAGGAATCAGATAATTTTGGAATAGGCTTTGGTAGGGACCAACTTTTCTTCTTCATTTTCTTGGCTTTTTGGATATCGGCAACAGTAGGCTTAACACCCAGACCAAAAGTGTCATTACTTCCCGGTAAGTGGATTGGTTGTGTTATACCTTGTAGAGTTACCCCCAAACCTTTCCCCGGTGCAAACCCATTTCTTATCATTTACTTGGCTACCATTACTGCTGTAGGAGCCATTGTGGGAATCGGCATGTTCTCCCCTTCGGATATTTTATTCACAACCACATCATCCATGACTTGATATACCCACATGCCCTTATCCCCTTCAGTTTCTTCAAACGGTGTTATAGTATTGTAGACATCATCATCTCCATGCACTATGATCTTCTGTTGTTCCCATTCAAATTTCACCATCTGATGCAGAGAGGATGGTACAGCTTTGGCCGCATGGATCCACGGACGTACCAATAACAGATTGTAAGAAATAGGAACATCTAGCACTTGCAACTCCATAGTGAAGTCCACCGGTCCGATAGTAATTTCCAATACAATGTCCCCTATAGTATTTGTACCTCCTCCATCAAAGCCCCGTACACACGCGTTGTTCCGATGAATTCTATCAGGATTGACCTTCATTTTTCCCAAGGTTGAGAGTGGGATAATATTGGCACTTGACCCGTTGTCCACCAGAACACGGGTAACTACAGATTCTTCACACTTGACTATGAGATATAGTGCTTTGTTATGCTCCTTTCCTTCATGCGGCAACTCATTATCTGAAAATGTTATCTTTTTTGTCTCAAAGATCTTATTTGTGATTTTCTCTAAATGGCATACTGAAATCTTCTCAGACACATGTGTTTCATTTAGAATTTTCATCAACGCCTTCATGTGCTCTTCAGAATGAATTAGCAATGATAACAATGAAATCTCTGCAGGCGTTTTTCTCAATTGCTCCACTATTGAATAGTCTTGAGCCTTCATCTTTTTCAAAAATTCTTCTGCTTCCTCTTCAGTAACTGCCTTTTTCACATGAGTCGGGTTCTTTTTTACCACTTTTGTCTTCCTCAACTCCTCTGGGGCAAAGCATCGCCCGGAGCGAGTTAGGCCATGTATTTCATTGACTTCTCCTTTAATATCCTTCCCCTTGTACATCACTGTAACTTTATCACAATTCTATGGTATGACCTTGGTGTTCACGATTGGCATCTGCACCACCGGTTTGATAACTATAGGTTCCACATAAGTTCCCTTCACAGTCAACAACGACTTAGCTCCCGGCACTACTATTTTCATGGGCTCGACCACTGATGGTTTCTTTATTGGCAACTCAGCTGATGCTTTCTCTTTTTCAACTTCTCCTTCTGCCTTGTTATTAGCTTTAATCATCATTGCTGATTGAGAAGGTTTCTTACTGCTCTCTCCCTGTTCCAACTCTATCATGTGCGTCTCATGATGGGCTGGCAATGGATTCTGTGTAATATCGGAGCTTGCACTTCGATCCTCCCTGTATCAATAAGCTCCTGTATGGCGGACTTTAAATGCCAACACTTTTCTGTATCATGTCCCGGTGCCAAGGAATAATATTCACATCGGACTGATTGGTCAAGATTTCTGGATGGTAGGTTTGGAATTTTCGGCTCAATAGGGCTTAGCATCCCTAGCTCTCTTAGGCGATGAAAAAGACTGGTATACGACTCCCCTAACGGATTAAATGTTTTCTTTCCTAGGCTCTGTTTCCTCTTACCTCCATATCTGGACGGAAATTGGGTCGATTTGGTTTTTTGTATGTTTTGGAAGGCGGGTAATTATTTTGTGCGTGGTATATGTTTTGTGGAGCTGGGGTACGCCATACGTATGGAGGTGGTGGGTAATGTTGAGCATGTGGGACGGAAAAATGTGGAGTGGTGGGAGGATAATATGGTGGAGGTAGGTTGTAGGGTGCTGGTGGATATGGTTGGTATGGTTGAGGTGGATGATGATATGTATTGGGGCCCCGAGACTATGATCTGCTTCGATGACCGCAACTTCCTCCTTCTTTTTTTTGCCAATTGGTCCCCTAGTTCCGGTTTGTATTGCCTAGTTTGTTGCCTTAATAGCCAAATAACTCATGATTTTATTTGTCTTTAACCCCTCTTCTACGAAGCTTCCCATCTTAACCACCTTGTTGAAGGTTTTTCCAATTGCCGATACCAGGTGACCATAGTAAGTTGGCTCCAAAGCCTATAGAAAGTAGTCCACCATATCTGTTTCCTTCATGGGAGGGTCTACTTGTGCAGCCTGCTCCCCCTATCTGAACACGTACTCCCGGAAACTTTCCTCGGGTTTCTTCTCCATTTTAGTTAATGACAGCCTGTCAAGGATAATCTCTAAATTGTGTTGGAAATGGTTGGAAAATGATTGAGCTAAGTCATCCCAGATGAACCACCTGGTATGATCCTGTCAAGTATACCATTCCAGCGCTGAACCGCTCAAGCTCTGGCTATAATAAGCCATCACTAACTCATCTCTTCCCCCTGCTCCGCGCATTTTACTACAGTAACCCCTCAGATGAGTTACTAGGTCCATGTGACCGTCACACATATCAAACTTAGGTAGCTTAAACCCAATCGGGAGCTGGACCTCCGAAAACAAGCATAAATCTTTATACGCAATACCCACTTGGCCTCCTAGCCCTTGTATGTTATGGAAGGATTGTTCAAGACTTCTCATCTTTCGTGCCATCTCTTCTTGTTCCAAATTTCTGACAGGCTTTTCTTCTGTCATATCTATGAGGGGTGTGTAGGAGCATATTGCCTGAATTTCGGCTCTGGTTGATAATAATGAGTATCCTGAACATGGAACACTAGTTCACCGGAAGATTTATGTAGAGCGGCAGGTGGTGGCGCCACGTATACCAGGGCGACCTGAGGTGGTGGTGATGGAACTTGTTTGGACAGTGGTGGTGGTGCCTGTGAAGTTGTGGCATAGTAATGTTGGTAGTTTGGGTATGTGGAGGATGAATTCATAGTAGGTGGTTCAGGATTTGGGTTTGTAGGAGGGACGTATACTGGGTTGGTTGGATAGGAAGGCAAAGGATGACCCCTAGACCAGGCTTGATACATCTCCGACATTTGCTGCCTTAATTTATACATCTCCTCTTTCATACTAGTAACATCTACAACTTCTTCTTCCTGTACCGGATCCATAATGGTGGGTTCGATCTCCTGAGTCACTGCTTTAGTCATAGCTTTTGAACGTGTATTATAGATGTGATATGCCAGAATGCCAGTTGCCAACTGAAAATCTGATACTCATCAACAACAAAACTCGTTAATAGTTAGCTCATAAGGGGTAAAATATCATAATTAAGAATCACAACTTTTGCCTTTATCATTATGCACCATCCCGGCATTTATTCCTCTTTGAACCACCGTTTTTTCTTTCACCTCTATTTTTTCATTGCTTTTCTATTTGTTTCCCTTTTCCCTTTTTTTTGTTTTCTTCTTTTCATTTTTTCATTTTTCAATTTTGTTTTTGCTTTTTCGTTCCTACATGTTTGCCTATCGCCCAGACAACTTATATAAAAATGGAAGAAAAATAACAATAACTTCTTTTTTGAATTTTTCACTGATACTCAAAACATCGGTTACAAATGATTGTTGTACTACAAATGTCACGACCCCAAACCCAATCGTTATGGCGCCCAGCACACTGCTAGGCCAGCCCGACCAATCAACAGAACTCACGGAGCTATTAGCTCACTTTAACCATTTTAGGCATAGACAAAGATAGAACAACACTAGTAGAATTACCAAAAAACAAACGGGGATTACGTCCCAAAAAGATAACAACTCCCCAAAGACCATGGGGTCACGAGTCATGAGCCTCTAAAGAGTATACAAGTGTAATAGTGTCTACATTAATGCTCAAGTGCGGAAATAGATAACAACATGAATAAAAGTAAGCTGGAAAGAGTGTCAGGTCCTGCGGACGCGGCAGCTACCTTGACTATCCAGAAAATATCTCCGAGCAGCTACTGGGTCAGGTCTGCTGTGACGTACCTGGATTTGCACACAAGGTGCAAGGAGTCGGGTGTGAGTAATTCCAACTCAATGGTAATAAAAGTAAATAATGCTGAAGAAAAGAAAACCACGAAAAGAACTATCTCATGCTACACAATACAGAACTATCTTTAAACTTCAAACACCACCATTTTATTTCTTTTCAGCATATGTGGGGGGTCAGACTCCGGAGGGGCTCCTACAGCCCAAGCGCAATATCAATATCACACCTGCTGCGGTGCGTAGCCCGATCCAAATACCACTGCGGAGTGCAGTCCGATCCATGCATGTGTATGCATATGGTCACATAAATCATCATGCTCTAACATATGGCCCTCGGCCCCAATCAGTCTAACAAATAATCAAGAAAAGCCCCTCGGGCAACAATATCATATTAGCTCACAGCTAGAAATGTCATTAAGACCTTGTTCAAGTTTTTCATAACCTTATAAAAATGTTGAGTAGCAAAATACCATTTAAAAACCTTAGACCGAGACAAATATGCACAGTATTATCAAGACAGTGATACCAATCCCTGAAGGATTCAAATAATCGGCACGAAGCCTAAGCATGATAATTAGTCCAATTCATAATAATTAATATCTTTTAATAGGATGTCAATTCAATTTCAAGCAATTAGGTGTTATTATTCATTACATCGGATGGACCAAGTCACAATCCCCAATGGTGCTCTACCCAACGCCCATTATCCGGAGTGCAAGTCACCTCAATACAGCACTAAGATGTGTAAGTCCGGGGTTTATAAACCTCGGGACATCATTTACAAGTATTACCCACCTCGATCCGTCAAAAACTCAAGCTCCGCGATGCCTTGGCTCCTCGAACCAGCATCCACGCACGCCAAAACTAACCAAATTCAGTACAAATATATCAAAATAGGCTAACGGAACGACACCCAATCGAACACAATCAAATTACATGAAAAACCACAAAGTTGCCAAAACCCGACTTTTGGTACGCTTCTAAAAAAATTATGAAACACATATTTTCGGAATACTCTTCTCCCCTCGAGTCCGTACATACCAATAACTCCCAATTAGGACCACAAATGGTCCTTCAAATCCCAATTTTAAGATTTTTGCTCAAAGCCCTAATTTTCTTGATTTCATACCCAAATTCAGAGAATTAATGGAAGATATTTTTATAAAATCACGTATTTAACTCATAAAACTTACCTCTAATGATTCCCCGTTGAAATCCCTTCAATTTCCGTCCAAAAGCTCTCAAGAATGACCAAAAATAGTGGAAAAGTGGGTTGATTTCGCTACTGAAATATTTCAAAAACATTCTGCCCAGGCATATTACTCATCACGATCGCGGGAATCGCTTCGCGATCGCGGAGAACAAAATTTTTGGCCCAAAATTTACCCTTCACGATCGCGGGAAAAGCTTCGCGATCGTGGTGAACAAATTCCGGTTCCTCCGGACAGGCTTCAGTATAATGGACGTAACATTTCGTACACAACTCTGAATGATGAACAGTTTGATGTTCTTGAAACTAGACAAATAGGGCTATAACTTTCATTTGTTGCTCATTTCCTGAATCCTTATACATTTCAGGATATGAGCTTCCCAATTTATACATGTATATTAGAGATCCTTCTCGGACACTCTATAGTGTAACGTCCATAACTTCTGACACAGATGTTCAAATCAAGATTTCTTTAGCTTTCTGGAAACTGGACACGATGTGCTACAACTTCCGTTTTTGAACCTCAAAATTCCTTGTAGATAAAAAGATATGAGCTTCCGAAGTAGGATTAATGCAACAGAAATTTCCTTTTTCGCGATCGCGATTCATTCATATTTTTCTCACATTTTACTTACCGCGATCGCGACCAATTGTCCGCGATCGCGTAGAACACTGCTACAGACATAAACCAGCAGTTAAAAATGGCCTAGATATTTTCTGAAACTACCCCGAAACTGACCCGAGACCCCCGTGACCTCAACCAAATGCACCAACACGTCCATAACCTTATTCGAACTTGTTCCAATCATCAAAACTCTATAGTTAACATCAAAATCGGCCGTTTTCAACAAATTCAAGCTTAAGTTTAACTTTAACTTCAAAAATTCACATTCGATCAAAAACCCGGCCAAACAATGTCTGAATCAGCCTGAAAAGTTGCAGGCATATCCAAAATAACCTAACAGAGCTAATGCAACTGTCGGAATTCCATTCCGAATCCCGGATCAAAATCTCGCCTCCCGTTTGGATTTCGCCAAAATTCAACCTTAGCTAATTCAAGCCAAAAACTTCACTGGACCTCCAAATTCAAGTTCCATCGCTGTCCTAAGCCACAAATGACCTACCGGAGCTGACCAAATCATCAAAATTCGATTCCGAGCTCTCTAACTCACAAGTCAATGTCCAGTTGACTTTTCCCAACTATTCCTTCTTCTAAGAGACTATTTGCCTCATTTCTAGCCAAATTCAATTCGAATTGACTCAAACTCACCAAAAATGCATATTGAAACATTGACAAGCATATAAGGGGGATAACAGGGTGATAACCCACATGATGACGGGCCGGGTCATCACATTCTCCACAACATAAGTAAACGCTCGTCCTCGAGCGGACCAAGAGGTTTACTAGAAGTAATCCAACAACTGAATGACCTTACCAAGCATATATTCAGGGCTATCCCACGGCACCCTATCTCATATAAGTCTGGTACACACTATAGCTGGAAATCTCACAGCCCACCCGAACCATAAACCACATTGCACTTTCCGAAATCACATACCAAATCCTAGTCTCATGCCTATACCCAAGATACACACGATCCAACTATAATAGCCCATACTCGCCATTCCAGGTGAGATCACACGATGTATCAAACAATCCAATCGCTCGAGACGATGGCCTCGGAACTCAACAATTGCCCACGGCAACCAAATACTAACTGAAAAACCCCCTTTTCATTAGCTAAAGTCTTACTCCATTACCTCCATATCCTGCCCACGGCAGCAGAAACACACGATATATCGAATCCATCTCTCAAGTCAGCCATTCATGAATCCATTTCCCTTTTTAACTGATACCATAATAGATTCTGGAGCAAAACCCCGATATTACCTTTCTAACCAGCTAAAATCACATATCCTCGCACCCATTAATGACTCCAATGATCATTTTGATTATAACACACCGCACTGGTAATATGACACCTCAACACTGGCCTAAGCCGCGACGAGCATAACACAGGCTTCAATAAGAGACGCCTGAACGTACTTAAATCATAACAGCTGATTCAAATGAAAGAGCTGTAATTCAATTCATTCGTACCATCATAACATAGAACTAAGATCCCGTCTCACATCATAGGAAGATAGTACATGACTCCTTCTCGAAAGGTCATAACATCACGTGGCCTTGCCACGACTCATAATTCTTTCCAAACACAATTACTCACGAAGCACCATAAGTCACCATGCTCAGAACGGTCAGCCACGCACCGATCTAGGTCTAAATCGAAGCAATCAATCTTACCCATGGTGAAATAATTAGTATATGCTGTCAAATCCTGAATGGACACAACCGATGTGCTATTCCCCGAGTGGTACCCAATACGGACTATTCCTTAGAAGCTAGAAGTATTGTATACAAAGTAACTTATAGGAAACTATATTTTCCACATCACACTATTGCGGCGCGCAACCTGTTTCAATAATATACCCGTGGCAGCGTGCCACCCGATCCAGATACCATACCTGTGGCGGCGTGCCACCCGATACAGATAACCTGTGGCGGCGTGCCACCCGATCCACGCATAAATCTTGCAAGAGGAAATGCACATCGAGTCAAGTTGCTCATTACAACAAACATATATATAGCCTCAAGCTCGGCCACATAAAACGCATCCAACAACATTCCTCAATACAGGAACTGAATCAATGGTAGATACCTCTACACTAACATCAGCCACAAAGGTCCAACTGACAAAGCAATACCTACCAGCCGTCCGCTGGACCTAGGGTACCTCAACCTTGCTGGAGCATAATCTGATACACTATGCTACGCAGTTTGTGGCATTTTCTAACATAGTCCATATCACATTAGTCTAGACAACCTGACTTATGACAACCAGTCTGCAATCGTATATCATTATTCAAATTCATCATATCAAATAAAAAGAGAAACGTTAGGGCTTCCAAGAGAGTCAGGTCCTTCGGACGTGGTAGCTACCTTGACTATCCAGAAAATATCTCCGAGCAGCTATTGGGTCAGGTCTGCTGTGACATACCTGGATCTGCACACAAGGTGCAGAGAGTCGGGTGTGAGTACTTCCAACTCAGTGGTAATAAAAGTAAATAATGCTGAATAAAAGAAAACCACGAAAAGCACTGTCTCATACTACACAATACAAAACTATCTTTAAACTTCAAACACTACCATTTTATTTCTTTTCAGCATATGTGAGTAGATTATTAGAAATCTCATTTTTAGCTTTCCTTCTTTCATGATAACATGACAATACCTGGGTACAATCTCAAGCAGTGCAAGTCTGCACTCGAATCAGCCCCTCTGGCTCAGCACTCCTCAGTAAATACCACCAAGAGATCTGGTCAACAAGGCAATAATGCATGTGTGCCAGTAATGTATGAGTGCTAAATGCTATGCCACGTAGTACACAAAAACCAATGTATGTATGCCATGTAATGCATATGATACTGTGGCGTACAACTTGATCCATGCAAAGGTGCCCGCACTCACTGTGGGGGTTCAGACTCTAGAGGGGCTCCTACAGCCCAAGTACAATATCAAAATCACACCTGCTGCAGCACGCAACCCGATCCAAATACCACTGCTGCGTGCAGTCTGATCCATGCATGTGTATGCATATGCTCACATAAATCGTCATGCTCTAACATATGGCCCTCGACCCCAATCAGTCTAACAAATAATCAAGAAAAGCCCCTCGGGCAATAGTATCATATTAGCTCACAGCTAGAAATGCCATTAAGACCTTGTTCAAGTTTTTAATAACCTTATAAAAATGCTGAGTAGCAAAATACCATTTAAAAACCTTAGACCGAGACAAAAATATGCACAGTGTTATCAAGACAGTGATACCAATCCCCGAAGGATTCAAATAATCGGCACGAAGCCCAAGCATGATAATTAGTCCAATTCATGATAATTAATATCTTTTATTAGGATGTTAATTCAATTTCAAGCAATTAGGTGTTATTATTCATTACGTGGGACGGACCAAGTCACAATCCCCAATGGTGCTCTACCCCACGCTCGTTATCCGGCATGCAAGTCACCTCAATACAACACTAAGATGTGCAAGTCCGGGGCTTACTAACCCTAAGGTCATCATTTACAAGTATTACCCACCTCGATCCGGCGAAAACTCAAGCTCCGTGATGCCTTGGGTCCTCGAACCAGCATCCACGCATGCCAAAACTAGCCAAATTCAGTACAAATATATCAAAATAGGCTAACGGAACAACACCCAATCGAACACAATCAAATTACATGAAAAAACACAAAGTTGCCAAAACCCAACTTTCGGTACGCTTCTCAAAAAATTATGAAACTCATATTTTCGGAATCCTCGTCTCCCCACGAGTCCGTACATACCAAGAACTGCCAATTCGGACCACAAATGGTCCTTAAAATCCCAATTTTAAGATTTTTGCTCAAAGCCCTAATTTTCTTGATTTCTTACCCAAATTCAGAGAATTAATGGAAGATATTTTGATAAAATCATGTATTTAACTCATAAAACTTACCTGCAATGATTCCCCGTCGAAATCCCTTCAATTCTCGTCCAAAAGCTCTCATGAATGACCAAAAATGGTGGAAGAGTGGGTTGATTTCGCGACTGAAATGTTTTAAAAACATTCTACTCAGGCATATTACTCATCGCGATCGCGGGAATCGCTCCGCGATCACAATGAACAAAAGTTTTTGCCCAAAATTTACCCTTCACGATCGCGGGAAAAGCTTCGCGATCGCGGTGAACAAATTCTGGTTCCTCTGGACAGGTTTCAGTATAATGATCATAACGTTTTGCACACAACTTCGAATGATGAACGGTTTGATGTTCTAGAAACTAGACACATAGGTATATGAATTTCATTTGTTGATCATTTCCTGAATCCTTATACATTTCGAGATATAAGCTTCCTAATTTATACATGTGTATTAAAGATCCTTCTCGGGCACTCTATAGTATAACTTCCATAACCTTTGAAAAATTTGTTTAAATCATGATTTCTTTAGATTTCTCAAAAGTATACACGATGAGCTACAACTTTTGTTTTTTAATTACTTCAAAATTCCTTGTAGATAAAAAGATATGAGCTTCCGAAATAGGATCAATGCAACAGAAATTTCCTTCATCGCGATCGCGGAGCATTTCACGCGATCGCTGTTCATTAATATTTTTCGGACATTCTACTTACCGCGACTGAGACCAATTGTCCGCGATCGCGTAGAACACTACTATAGACATAAAACATCAGTTAAAAATGGCATAGAAATGGTCTGAAACCACCCCGAAACTCACCCGAGGCCCCCAAGACCTCAACCAAAAGCACTAACATGTCCTATAACCTTATTCGAACTTGTTCCAATCATCAAAACTCTATCGTTAACATCAAAATCGTCCGTTTTCAACAAATTCAAGCTTAAGTTTAACTTTAACTTCAAAAATTCACATTCGATCAAAATCCCGACCAAACGATGTCCGAATGACCTGAAAATTTGCATTCATATCCAAAATCACCTAACGGAGGTACTGCAACTGTCGGAATTCCATTCGAACCCCTGGATCAAAATCTTACCTACCATTCAGATTTTGCCAAAATTCAACCTTAGCCAATTCAAGCCTATTTCTACACCGGGCCTCCAAATTCAATTCCGATCGCTCTCCTAAGCCACAAATGACCTCCCGGAGCTGATTGAATCATCAGAATTCGATTCCGAGCTTTCTAACTCACAAATCAACGTCCAGTTGACTTTTCCTAACTATTCCTTCTTTTAAGAGAATATTGGCCTCATTTCCACCCAAATTCAATCCGAGTTGACTCAAACTCACCAAACATGCATATTGAAACATTGACAAGCATATAAGGGGGGATAACGGGGTGATAACTTACATGATGATGGGCCAGGTCATCACAACCAATGCAGAAGAAAAATACAAAATGCATGCCCTACGAATACATTAAAGCTCCTAGTGCCCGCAAGACGTCGTTCGTTCTTGCCGCGGGCCTATATGTTAATCTACTTTGGAGTTTATCCAGGTCGGACATTACTTGCTTTACAAAGAACTTTACTGCTGATGTGAATGTTGACTGGGTCATATCTTCACACAATTAGCATTTCCTTGTGATGTACTGAGCAATGTTGACGATTCTTTCCCTGATGACCCCTTTTCCCTAAAGCAACCTACCAATCTGTTTGGCACGAGCGTCTAAGGTTTGTTGGTTCTCTTTTTTTAGTTGTTATAGCTTCAACTCTAACCGAGCCATAGCCATGTAGAAATTTTCTCTCTCTACTTCAAACTCATTGGTTTGCTTGATACTTTTGACTTCGGCTGTAATGATTTTCTTTCTCAATCGAGCTACCTCAACCTTGTGTTCATCTTGTAATTGCTGAACAATTCTAACTCTTTCCTCAGCATTTCTACCTAGTTGTTTCCGAACCGACTAACTCCCTTTTAGCTTTATCAAGATCAAAGCTATAGTCATTCACTTTGTTCCGAATATTTTCAATCAATTTCTTATCTCTGGCTTGGCGAACTGGGGTTTCGGCTGCGGTTTTCATCTTTGCAATTTGAGCCTTCAAAATTTCATTCTCTTTCCTCAGTTGTTTCTTTTCTCCCTCATCTGGTGCCGATTGTAAGCTGCTCTCGAATTTGAGGTCTTGGAATTGTTTCTCTACCAAGCTGATTCTGGCTCTGTACTCTTTTTTTCTGGCCTCTCAATCTTTGTGTTCCTTAGACTGCTCGACCAATTCTTGAATGTGAGGCCTTTTCATTGGTCTATCACGCTCGACATCCCGTTGATACCATGGAGCATACCATGGTGATACTTCTCCTTGAGCTCGGTTTCCTACACACGTGTCTACCTTCAAGCATTGACATTCATTCCAAATCTGTCGAATCTTTACTTCTGGGAATTGTCTATCCGGACTGATTTCTATGGCTTGTAGGCTGATGTCCCCGTCTTTTGGTATAACCTGATATCTCCCAAGCTATCGTAGTACCATGTATGGTGCATAAGGCTGAATGCTTTTAAGACCCATTGTTAAGAAATGTGACCCTTCTGTTGGCATGTACATCACCTCGTCGAGGGGCAACCATCCGTATGCCCAATCAATTTGGCTAGAAGTCAACGATCGCAAGTATGTAATCCAACCTTTTGCTCCTTCCGGCAGCTTAACTTCTTTTGTTCTCATATAAAACTCTTCATTGCACGTCTTTTCAGATGACCCAAAACTCAAAAATGGAGGGTGACGACACAAATGTTCTATCAACTATATCTGAAGTATCAAATTGCATCCCTCAAAGAAGTCATGCCCTGCTTTACAGGATGTGAGGGCGCGGAAGATATCAGCTACAATCATCAGCGCCAATGTGCTATTATCTTGCACAAGAAAAGTACTGGCAACCCCGGCGACCCTTATAACAATGTTTCCATTTTTCCTCGGGAATATGACTAATCCCAGGAACGCCACTATAAAGGCAACTCGCCTTAGAGTAATTTTGAGCTTTCATCTTCTGTAGAAATTCCTCAGCTTCTTCCTCAGTGACTGCTTTCTTCACGTAAGCTGGATTCTCTTTCACCACTTTCCTCTTTCTCAACTCATCCGGGGCAAAGCATCGCCCAGAGCGAGGTAAACCATGAGTTTCACAAATTTCCCCCTTAACTTCTTTCCCTTTATACATCATAGTTACATTATCATAATTCCAAGGTACAACCTTGGTATTCACGACTGGCATCTGAACAACTGGTCTGATAACCGCTGGCTCTATATAAGCCCCCTTCATAGTCAACAAGGGCTTCATCCCAGATACTATCACTTTTACTAGCTCAGGCTCAATTATCATCGATGACTATTTTGCTGGTGGCTCGATTGACACTTTCTCACTTTTAACTTTCTACTCGACCTAGTTGTTTACTTTAATCGTCATCACCGTTTGAGAAGGTTTTCTGCAGCTTTCTCCCTATACTAGCTGTGTCATATGTGTCTCAGGATGCGCTGGCAAAGGATTTTGCGTTATGTTGGGAGTTTCTGGAGCTTGCACCTCAATTCTCCTAGAGTTGATGAGTTTTTGTATTGTAGAGTTTAAGTGCCAACATTTTTCTGTATTATGTCCCGGTGGAGGGGTGGGAATTTTAGGTTCAATGGGGTTTAGCATCCCTAATTCTCTCAATCAGTGAAAGAGACTAGTATATGATTCTCCCAGAGGAGTGAATGTTCTTTTCCTTTGAGCCCTGTCACCTTCCACTTTAGGGTCAGGATGAATGTTGGGTCGGTTTGGATTTCTGTAGGTTTTAGATGGTGGATAAGCATTTTATGCGTGGTAGACATTCTGAGGAGCTGAGGTACGCCATGAAGGTGGAGGCAGTGGATAAGGTTGAGCATGCTAGACAGTAAATTGGGGACTAGTTGGAGGATAATGTGGTGGAGGTGGGTTATATGGTGCAGGTGGATATCGTTGATATGGGCGAGGTTGATGATGATATGGGTTAGGGCCCCGAGACCAAGATCTACCTTCAATAACCGCCACTTCTTCCTTCTTCTTCTTTCCAATCGACCCTCATATGTCCATTTGTATTGCTTGGTTTGTAGCCTTGATGGCTGAGTAGCTAATAATCTTATTCGTCTTTAGACCTTATTCCACAAAACTCCCCATCTTTACTACCTCGCTAAAGGTTTTCCCGATTGCAGACACCAAGTGACTATAGTATGTCGGCTCCAAAGCTTGTAGGAAACAATCTACCATTTCTCCTTCTTTCATTGGTGGATCCACACGTGCCGCCTGTTCTCTCCACCTAAAGCCATACTCCCAAAAACTTTCTCCGGGCTTCCTTTCCATATTAGTCAATGACAATCTATCAGGGATGATTTCCATATTATATTGGAAATGGTTTGCAAATGATTGAGATAAATCATCTCAAATGAACCATAGGGTATGATCTTCACGAGTGTACCATTCCAATGCCGAGCCACTGAGGCTTTGACTGAAGTAGGCCATAAGTAGTTCATCCTTTCCTCCTGCTCCGCACATTTTACTGCAGTATCCTCACAGGTGGGCCACTGGATCACCATGGCCATCATACATGTGAAATTTTGGCAATTTAAACCTGATAGGTGGCTGTACCTCAGGAAACAAACAAAAGTCTTTGTATGCCACACTAACTTGGCCTCCCAAACCCTGCATATTACAAAATGACTGCTCAAGTTTCTTCATTTTCCGGGCCATCTCCTCCTGTTCAGGGTTTCTAGTAGGTTTCTCCTCCTCCGTCATGTCGATGAGTGGGGTGTAAGAATCATGTTGCCTGAAGGTGGGTTCTGGCAGGTAGTAATGATTATCCAGGACATGAAATACAGGCTCGCTAGAGGATTTATGTAAAGTGGCTGGTAGCGGTGCCACATACACAGGAGCAACCTGGGGTGGTGGTGGTGGAGCTTGTTTAGGAAAGGGTGGTGGTGCTTGTGATGTAGTGGCGTAACAGTGCGAGTAAACAGGATATGTGGAAGATGAGTTCATGGTGGATGGTTCTTGGTTTGGCTTCGAGAGAGGAATATATGTGGGGTTAGCTGGGTAAGAAGGTAAGGGTTGCCCCCTTGACCAAGCCTGGTACATTTCCGACATCTGCTATTGCAACTTATACATCTCTTCCTTCATGATAGTTACCTCTATAACTTCCTCCTCTTGCACGGGATCCATGATTGTAGGCTCAATTTCTTAAGTTACCGCTTTTGTCATGCTTTTAGAACGAGTGTTGTAGTTGTGATGTGCCAGAATGCCAGTTGCTAACTGTTTTATCTGATACTGATCAACAACCAAAACTTGTTAATAGTTAGATGATAATGGATAAACATCACAAGTTCTAAAAACACAACTTTTGCCTAGTAATTATGCATCATCCCAGCATTATTCTTCTTTTTGATTAGCCAATTTTCTTTTTCCCGCTTTTGTTTTTCATTCTTTTCATTATTTCATTGCTTTCATTTATTTCTTTTCTTCTTTTCCCTTTCTCTTTTATCTTTTTTTTTATTTTCATTTTTCGATCCTATATGTTTGCCTATCGCTCAAGCAATTTGTATATATAAGAGAAAAAATAATAACAACTTCTTTTGAATTTTCATTGATATTCAAACATTGATTACAAATGATATTGCACTACAACTCTTAAAATGTAGAAAGAAAATACAAATACAAAAATGCATGCCCTATAAATACATTAAAGCTCCTAGTGCCCGCGAGACATCGTTCAGTCTTACGGCGGGCCTATATGCTAATCCACTTTGGAGTTTGTCCCGGTCGATCATTACTTGTTTCACAAAGATCATTGCTGCTGCTGTAAACATTGACTGAGACATATCCTCGCACAATTGGCATTTTCACGTGATATATTGAGCAATGTTGACAATTCTTTCCCTGATGACCCCTTTTTCTTGAAGCAACTTGCTAATTTGTTCGGCACAAGCATCTAAGGTTTGGTGGTTCTTCTTTTGAAGTTGTCATACCAACAATTCTAACCGAGCCATGGACATGTAGCAATGTTCTCTCTCTACATCAAATTCTTTATTTTGTTTACTGTTTTTGACCTCCGCTGTGATGATCTTCTTCCTCAATCGGGCTACTTCATTATTATGTTCATCTTTTAACTGTCGAACCATCCAAGCTCTTTCTTCAGCGTTCTTGGCCAATTGTTTTCGAACCCTAACTAATTACTTTTTAGCTTTATCTAGATCGAAGATTTAATCGTTCACTTTGCGCTGTAGATTTTCAATTAACTTCTCATCTCAGGCAAGTCGAACTGGGGTTTCGGTTGTTGTTCTCATTTTCACAATCTGATCCTTCAAAATTTCATTTTCTTTTCTTATCTATTTCTTTTTACCCTTATCAGCTACTGTTTGTAAGCTGCTTTCGAATTTGAGGTCCTGGAATTGTTTTTCCAACATGCCGATTCTAGTTCGATATTCATTTTCCTTGACCATCCAATCTTTTTGTTCCTTAGAATGCTCGGCAAACTATTGAATATGAGGCCTCTTCGTCGGTCTCTCATGCTCAACATCATTTCGGTACCATGTAGAATATACCGGTGGTACTTCTCCTCTAGCCCGGTCTCTCACACAAGTCTCATTCTCAGGCATTGGCATTCATTCCATATTTGCCAGATTTTTGCTTCCGGGAATTGCCCATCAGGACTGATTTCTATTACTTGAAGGCTGAGATCCCCATCTTTTGGCACAACCTGATATTTTTTGAGTTTCCTTAATACCCGGTATGGCGCATAAGGTTGGATGCTCTTGAGACCCATTAACAGAAAATACGACCCTTCTACTGGCATATATATAACTTTGTTGAGGGGCAACCATCCGTATGGCCAATCTATCTGGCTAGCAGTCAGTGATCGCAAATATGTGATCCAACCTTTTGATCCTTCTGGCAACTTGGCTTCTTTTGTCCTCACATAAAATTCTTCAATACATGTCTTTTCAGACGATCCATAGCTTAAAAACTGAGGGTGGCAGCATAAATGCTCTATCATCCACATTTGAAGAAGTAAATTACACCCCTCGAAGAAATCTTGTCCTGCTTTGTAGGCTGTGAGAGCATGGAAGATATCGACCACTATCATTGGTGCCAACATGCTATTGTCTTGCACAAGGAGAGTACTGGAAATTTCGGCGACCCCTAATGTCAATATTTCCATGTTTCCTCAGGAATATGATCAATCCCAAAAGTGCTACCATAAAGGCGAAACACCTATGTTCCTCCCACTTAGCCCGGTTCTCTTTGCTGTAGAGTTTGTTTGTTAGATCATTGAATCCCCCAACGTGGCCATATCTGCGGTATATAAAGTTCATAGTACAGAACCCGTAAACCAAGTCTTCATTGTGAACACTTATGGCAATCTTTAAGGAGTCGGGGAATCTATGTACTGTAATAGCCCTTGGAGCCACTGGATACTTGTCTTTTAAGGGAACCTTACCTTTCTCGATGTAATTAGAAATTTCATCCAAAGTTAGAGTGAGCTCAAAATCATAGAAGTGGAGCACATTGTGTGCAAGATCCCAACAAGCAACTAGAGCTCGGATAATATCACCCCGAGGTACTATGTTCAACAGCCCAGTAACATTTTTCAAATATTTCCTGACCCAATCTTGTCCGTCTAGGCCTATATCATTCCACCATTCGCAACTCCAAAGGGCTTTTGTTCATTAGTTCAAAGGGTTAATTTTGTATTGTGCTCATCCTGCACATTTATTAAAGGTGGTCTATTCAAAAAGGAAAATCTTTTTCAAAGACAATTATTCATTATTTTGAAAGAGTCTACCTTTCCACATTTCATTTGAAAATTTCAAGGCTATTATTCAAAAAGAAAAAGAAATGACTTCAAAATAGCCATTTTTGCACAAACAGCCTTCCGGCGTCCTTTCGGAACATTCAACTATTTTCAAAAACCACATCACTTTGATTTATTGAAAGCTAAAGTTTTACTTTTTGGTTATTTTTTGAAAGGAGTTGTTGGACCCGTCACAGGTTGCCTATGTATCTCGCCTAATAGTGAGAATCAAACGTGCGTAGTTCGGTCAAATTGTTTTACGACCAATTATTTCAACAAAAATTATTCCACCTATTCTAAAACTTTCTCTTCAAACTTTCGATAGCGTTTCGTCAATATTTCGGTATTTTCTATTCTAAAATTTCTCTCTTTTTGTTTTCTGGAATTTATCTGGTCAGCATAACAATCTTGGACAAATAAATGCAACATATAATCATGATTGGTCTTTAATTTCCGGGTCACCTGTCCTAGACAGACCCAACCCCTGTGTTGAGTCCCCTAATTTAGATATGATGCAAATAATCATCCTTATTCTAGGCTCAATACCCTGATTTTTCATCGGTACTAGATTGTGTACCCGAGCGGACGACTCGAGTCGAGGATGGGGCTACGTACCGAGGACCCACGGGATCGTCCGACTTAGTAACTTATCCGGCCTCTTTTCTTATTTAGGTATGACTCTAACAGAAAGGGGAGTCTCAACCAGTACGCACATCCCCGGAGGTAAGAAGAGAAGGGTTTTCAGCACAATTTTTATATACAGTTCACGTAATATCAAAGCAGTAAACATATAGCACATTGATCAAAAACATATAGTGAAATCAGATATAATAAAAAACAGTAATTTAACTGAGCTCGAATTCTTAAACACTGAACCAAAGTTCTGGGTTTCTTATCCCCAGCTGAGTCGCTAGAGCTGTCACACCCCCCTTTTACTACTTTTTAGATAAGCATACCCTGCTATTTACTAATACACCCCAAGAATGGATATAATAATAACAATAGGGAAGGAGTTTTTCCACTTTAAGGACAATCAGAACGGGATTTTGTTTCAATTTCAGAGTTGCCACTTGGAAAAATAATGGTGTCCCAAGTCACCGGTTTAATCCCGAATCCGAGGAAACTCTATTTTAACAATCTGCAAAACTAGAAATCTGGATAAGGAATTCTGTTAACCTAGGTGTTAGGCACTCCCGGATTCCGTGGTTCTAGCACGGTCGCTCAACTGCTGTATTTGTCTTTTTTGATTTCTTTATATGCTTTTACAAATGTTTTTAATGTCCTGCTTTGTTATTTTTAATGTCACGACCCAAATCCGGTCGTGATGGCGCCCAACAATCAAGCTAGGCCAGCCAGACCAACAATTACTGATTTCATCTAATACCAGTCCCAAATGGACAACCCAAGAAGAATATATGAGTTTAAGAACTCCAATAATAATAATAATGAACGAAATACCGACACTCCCAAAGATCTGGAGTCACAAGTCTAGAGCCTCTAGCAAAACCCAACAGGAATAGAGAGTGCTGTATAGAAATACTCAAGTCTGAATACAAAATACAAAATAACAACTGGAAAGGAGAGGAGAAGATAGGTTATGCGAACGTAGGCGACTACCTCAGCAACTCGATATGACACTGCAAACGCTGGAAATGCCTGTCTACTACTCCTGAGTACCCGAGTCTGCACGCAAAAGGTGCAGGGAGTAGGGGTGAGTACTAAGTACTCAGTGAGTAATAAATATATACAAGTAGCTGAAAATAAGAAATCCACAGAATACCACATAATGAAGCTAAACTACAGTTCGAATCTCCTACGAACTAGCTTCAACAATACAATACAGCAACCACAGAGTAATTTAACAAATAAAGATGCAATGCAATGCACATAACTGCTACGGCGTGTAGCCCGATCCAATTTAACGTCGACGACGCTCACTGGGTTTGTGTACAGACTCCGGAGGGGCTCCTACAGCCCAAGCGCAATACTGCCACGGCGTGCAGCCCGATCCTCATATCAACCACTGCGGCGTGTAGCCCGATCCCATGCTCAGTCCATAATAAGCAATTAAGTCACAAAACAGTTCATTTTTCTTAATTCCAGTTTCCAATTCATAATTTATGAAAAATACTTTAACTTTATTAAATTTGCAAAAGCCGGTGACTTAGCATTTCAAAAGTGTGAATTCAATTTCCAGGACTGAGATAAGTGATTTAAGCAAATATAGCTATCACATAATTATTGTCCTCTAAGGACACTACAGGTCGGCACAAGGCCCCAAACAAGGCTTACAGCCCACAAATATATCAAATACAGTGTATTTCCAACACTAACAACATATTATTCACATTCGGGATGGACCAAGTCTCAATCCCTAGTCACAATCAATCCCACACCTGCCACGGTATGCGAGCCATGCCCTACTAGCGTCACAATGTGCTACGTCGGGGTTTCGAACCCTCAGGGCTACCATATACACAAACTACTCACCTCTAGCCGGTCGTAGACTCGTCCGTGATGCCTTTTCCTTTGAATTTAGCTCCCTCGTGCGTAGAATCTAGTCAAACCACAATAATTATATTAAATACGGGTCAAAGAATCATAACCCATTTCAATTTACATGAAATTCGCATAAATACACTAAGTTGGTAAAACCCGACCCCGGGCCCACTGCTCAGAAAATTCCGAAATTAGTACCAACTCGACCCTCATCTCGCCACGAGTCCGTGCATATAAAATTTATCAAAATCGGAGTTCAAATGGCCTTCCAAATCCAAAAATCCCGTTTTCACTTTCTAGGCCACATTTCTTCAAGATTTCAACCCAATTTCATGAAGATTGATGTTAATTCTACCAATAATTGATGTTTTTGAGTCAAAAATCTTACCTCCGATGAATACCCGATGATTTCCCAGTGATTTCCTCGAGTTTTCTTCTCTCTAGGGCTCAAAATTGAGATTTGGGTTAGTGAACCTGTGAGCCTTCTGTTCTGTGATTTAATTCACTGCAAGACCCGTTTGCTCTACGCGATCGCGACTCGCCTCACGCGATCACGATGTTCAAAAATTCGGCCTCACGCGATCGCGATGTTCAAACATCCGGCTTCATGCGATCGCGTCTCTCTTCCTACGATCGCGTAGCACAAATTTGCCTGGACCCCATTTCTCTTCTACGCGATCGCGTAGACCCTCATGCGATCGCGATGGGCAACTGATGACTCTACGCGATCGCGTGTGTGCCCCCCTGCGATCGCGTTGCTTCCGCTCTTGACCTTATGCGATCGCGTCCCTTGATCTGCGATCGCACTGCCCAATTTCCGGACCCTATGCGATTGCAATGCCCTTCAAGCGATCGCATAGAGTTAACTTCACGCCCCTTCCACTCTTCTATGCGATCGCAGTCATCTCTATGCGATCGCATAGAGCAACTGCTGACTGCAATTTTCTGCAATATTTTTCCAAGTTCTAAATGCCCGGTTGATGGTCCGAATCCATCCCGAGGCCCCCAGGACCCCAACAAAAACCACCAACATACTCCAAAACATGATACGAACTTGTTCCAATCACAAAAACACCATCCTAAACATCAAAATCACCATTTACACACGAATTCAAGCCTAAGTTTCTTCAAAACTTTCAAAACTAACATTCAATCCAAAACCCGATCAAACGATGTCCGAATGACCTGAAAATTTGCGGACATATCCAAAATCACATAACGAAGCTACAAAAAATTGTCGGAATTCCATTCCGACCTCCGGATCAAAATATCACCTACCATCCGGTTTTCGCCAAAATTCAACCTTCGCCAATTCAAGCCTAAAACTACACCGGACCTCCGAATTCAATTCCGATTGCTCTCCTAAGTCATAAATGATCCCCCGAAACTAGTCGAATCCTCGGAATCCGGTTCCGAGCACTCTAACTCAATAGTCAACTCTAGGTTGACTTCCCATATTCAAGCTTTCTTCAAACATGCTATTTGCTTCATTTTCAACCCGAATCACTCCTAACTCACCCGATATATTCTAATACTGATTTAAAAGCATAAGATATGTAAATGCAAGGTAACGGGGTGGTAATTCCCGTAACGACGGGCCGGGTCGTTACATTTTCCACAACTTAAACAAACGCTCATCCGCGAGCGGGTTAAGAAACATACCTGGAGCATCAAACAAGTGTGGATATCTGCTCCGTATTTCCTGCTCGGTCTCCCAAGTTGCTTCCTCCACGGGACAACCTCTCCACTGTACTTTCACTGAAGCTATGTCCTTGATCTCAGCTTACGAACCTGTCGACCCAAAATGGCTACTGGCTCTACATCATAAGTCAAGTCTTCATCTAGTTGTATCGTGCTGAAGTCCAACACATGAGATGGGTCTCCGACATACTTTCGGAGCATAGATACATGGAACACCGGGTGAACTCCCGACAAACTGGGTGGCAAAGCAAGCATATAAGCCACCTCCCCAACTTTCCTAAGCACCTCAAAAGGTCCAATAAACCTTGGGCTCAACTTCCTTTCTTTCCAAACCTCATAACACCTTTCATAGGCGAAACTTTCAGCAACACCTTCTCACCTACTGAATAAGACACATCTCGGACCTTCCGGTCTGCATATCTCTTCTGACGCGACTGAGCTGTGCGAAGTCTCTCCCGAATCACCTTCACCTTGTCTAAGGCATCTTGGACTAACTCTGTCCCCAACAACCTAGCCTCGCCGGGCTCGAACCAACCGACTGGAGACCTACACCGTCTCTCATATAAAGCTTCATACGGTGCCATCTGAATACTGGACTAATAGCTATTATTATAAGCAAACTTCGCCAAAGGCAAATAATCAGTCCACGAACCACCGAAATCAATGACAGAAGCACGCAACATGTCCTCCAATATCTAAATAGTACGCTCAGACTGTCCATCCGTCTGTGGATGAAATGCTGTGCTCAGCTCTACCTGTGAACCCAACTCTCGCTGAAATGTCCTCCAGAACTGAGAAGTGAACTGGGTACCTCTGTCCGATATAATAGAAATGGGAACTCCATGCAATCTCACTATCTCACGGATGAATATCTCTTTCAACCGCTCCGAGGAGTATGTAGTACACACTGGAATGAAGTGAGCTGACTTGGTCAGCCTATCTACAACCACCCAAACTGAATCAAACTTTCTCGCTGTCCGAGGGAGTCCACTAACAAAGTCTATAATGATCCTTTCCCACTTCCACTCGGGAATATCAATACGTTGGAATACACCACCAGGCCTCTGATGCTCATACTTGACCTGCTGACAGTTTAGGCACTGTGCCACATGACTCACAATATCTTTCTTCATCTTTCTCCACTAGTAATGCTGCTTCAAATCCTGATACATCTTTGTGGCTCCTGGATGGATAGAATACCGCGAGCTGTGAGCCTCCTCCAATATCAATTCACGAAGGCCGTCAACATTGGGCACGCATATCCGGCCATGCATCCGCAATACACAATCACTATCAATAGTGACATCTCTAGCATCATTATGCTGAACTCTGTCCTTCAGGACAAGTAAGTGTGGATAATCATACTGGCGCTCTCAAATACGATCATATAAAGAAGAACGAGCTACTATACAAGCCATCACCCGACTGGGCTCAGAAATATCCAGCCTTACCATATGGTTAGCTAACGCCTGAACATCAACTGCTAGGGGTCTCTCCCCAACTGGAATATACGCCAAACTGCCCATACTAATAGCCTTCCGGCTCAATGCATCAGCCACTACATTGGCTTTCCCGGGATGATACAAGATAGTAATATCATAGTCTTTAAGCAACTCAAGCCATCTCCGCTGCCTCAAATTTAGATCTTTCTGCTTAAACAAATGCTGAAGGTTGCGGTGGTCCGTATATACATCACAAGATACACCATATAGGTAATGCCTCCAAATCTTCAAGGCATGAACAATAGCAGCTAACTCCAAATCATGAACAGGGTAGTTCTTCTCGTGGGGCTTTAGCTGACGAGAAGCATATGCAATAACTCTACCCTCCTGCATCAACACACAACCGAGTCCAACTCTAGAAGCATCATAATACACCGTATATGACCCTGAGGCTGATGGTAGCACAAGTACTAGAGCTGTGGTCAAAGCCTCCTTGAGCTTCTGGAAGCTCTCCTCACATTCATCAGACCACACAAATGGAGCATTCTTCTGTGTCAACTTAGTCAACGGTGAAGCAATAGATGAGAAACCCTGAACAAACCGGCGAAAATAGCTCGCCAAGTCAAGAAAACTCCGAATCTCTCGTAGCCGAGGAAGGTCCGGGCCAATTCTGCACTGCCTCAACCTTCTGTGGATCAACCCGAATACCATCACTGGACACTACATGTCCCAGAAAACCGACAGTATCAAGCCAGAACTCACACTTAGTGAATTTTGCATAAAGCTTCTCTTCTCTCAACCTCTGCAATACCACTCTCAAGTGCTGTGCATGCTCCTCCTGACTGCGTGAATATACCAGAATGTCATCAATAAACATAATCACAAAAGAATCAAGGTACGACCGAAATACGCTATTCATCAAGTGCATGAATGCAGCTGGGGCATTAGTCAGCCCGAAAGACATCACCAGGAACTCGTAGTGCCCATATCGCATCCTGAACGCTGTCTTCATAATGTTTGAGTCCCTGATCTTCAACTGATGATAGACCGATCGAAGATCAATCTTAGAAAATACACTAGCTCCCTGGAGCTGATCAAATAGGTCCTCAATACGAGGCAATGGGTATTTATTCTTCACTGTTACCTTGTTCAGATACCTGTAATCAATGCACATTCTCATTGTGCCATCTTTCTTCTTCACGAACAACGCCGGTGCACCCCAAGGTGACACACTCGGGCGAATGAAACCCTTATCTAAGAGTTCCTGAAGTTGTTCCTTCAATTCTTTTAACTCCGCCGGTGCCATGCGATAGGAAGGAATAGAAATGGGCTGAGTGCCCGACACCAAGTCAATACCAAAGTCAATATCCCTGTCAAGCGGCATGCCCGGTAGGTCTGCTGGAAATACATACAGAAACTCCCTCACAATGAGGGACCGAATCAAGACTGGGCGTCTCAGCCTCAACATTTCTAATGAAGGCCAAATAAGATAAACAACCCTTGCCAATAATTCGTTGGGCCTTTATATAAGAAATCACCCTGTCGGACACATAATCAGTCAAGCCACGCCACTCGATCCTTGGATTACCTTGAATAGCTAGTGTGACTGTCTTGGCATGACAGTCCAGAATCGCATGGTAAGGAGATAGCCAATCCATGCCTAGAATTACATCGAAATCTACCATGCCCGGTAGTAATAGATCAACTCGGGTCTCCAGACCCCCAATAGTATTAATACAGGATCGATATACCTGATCCACAACAACAGTATCCCCTACTGGGGTAGACACATGTACGGGCAAAGAAAGAATACCATGGGTCATATCCAAGTGATGTGCAAAATAAGTAGAGACATAAGAATAGGTGGATCCGGGATCAACTAAAACAGAAGCATCCCTGTGACAGACTGAGATAATACCTGATATGACCGCATCTAAAGCACTAGCATCCTTCCTATCCGGAAGAGCATAGAAACGAGCCTGGCCTCCACCAGTACGATCCTCGCCCCTAGGGCGACCTCTGGATACCTGGCCACCAGTCCTAGCCGACTGTGCTGGCGCTGAAGAAACAGGAGTAGAAGACGAGGGCTGATCCCTCTGCTAAGACCGCTTACGAAGCCACTGAGGACACTCTCTCCTGATATGGCCCAAATCACCGCACTCAAAACAACGGCATGAAGATAGAAGAAGGGGCTGCTGAGGACCCCTCGCTCAGAGCTCTGAGCTGGAAGAGCACTTAGTGCAGGCTGACTCTGGTGACGGCTCTGCTGACCCTGATAACCCTGATGGCCCTGACGACCACGATCTGATGAAACCCCACTGGACTCTGCACGTCCAAACTGATGAGATCTGAAAGAACGACCTCTGCTATGCTGAGATTGGCCCCTAGACGGAGCACCACCGTAACTACCAGTACCACGAGGCCTCTTAGCCTCTCTCTCCTCCCGCTCTCTACGGTGATCTGTCTCAATATGACGGGCAACATCAACCACCTCCTCAAAGGTAACTGCCGAAACTCTCTCCCTGGTCATCAATATGCGGATGGGATAAATAAGGCCATCAATAAATCTACGAATCCTCTCTCTGTCTGTAGGAACCATCCACATGGCATGACGGGCCAACTGTGTGAATATCATCTCGTATTGATTAACCGTCATATCTCCCTGCTTCAACCACTCGAACTGACGTCGCAGCTCCTCTCTCTGAGACTGAGGCACGTACTTCCCCAAAAATACCGTGGAGAACTGCTGCCAAGTGAGGGGCACTGCCCTAGCGGGCCTACGCCTCTCGAAATCCTCCCACCACTAAAATGCTGCACCTGTGAACTGAAAAGTGGTGAATGAAACACCGCTGGACTCTAGAATACCCGCGGTGCGAAGCATGCGCTGACATCTGTCAAGAAAACCCTGGGCGTCCTCGCCCTCAGCACCACTGAATGTCGGAGGCCGTAGCCTCTCAAATCTCTCCAAACGACACTGCTCATCGTCGGGCAAAGCTGGAACCATATAAGCAGGAGCTCGTGCAATGGGCGCAACTGGCTGGACTGGCTCGGGTGTGTGAGCCACGGGGGTCTGATTTCCTCCCCCTGCCTGCGAAGAAGATACTGCAGCAGTAGCTGCAACTACCTGTGCCAAGCCTGTGCACACTGATAAGATCTGAGCCAAGGTCTCCTGAAGACCCGGTATCACAATAGGCACTGCCGGTGCCTGAACCTGAGTTGCCGGAGCGTCTGCCGCTGGAATCTGGTCCTGAGTCTGGGCCACTGGTGCAGGAATCTGACCCTGAGTTTGGTCAGCTGGTGGGTCAGCAGGTGTTGGTACTGCTGCCCTACCTCTACCACGACCACGACCTCTATGTGCCAATGGTGGTCGTCCGCCACGTCCGCTAGCACGTTTTCTCGCCATCTGCGAGAGAATCGAATATGGAAAAATTTAATTTCATGATAACACAAATCGCACGATATGAATCCAAGAAAATGAGGTTTTTCCTAAAGTTTCTGTAGCCTTCCGAGGATAGATACGGACGTCTACGTACCGATCCGCGAAAGCCTACAAAACCGGCTCATGACTCGCGAGTCCTAATAACCTAGGCTCTGATACCAACTTGTCACGACCCAAATCCGGTCATGATGGCGCCCAATAATCAAGCTAGGCCAGCCAGACCAACAATTACTGATTTCATCTAATACCAGTCCCAAATGGACAACCCAAGAAGAATATATGAGTTTAAGAACTCCAATAATAATAATAATGAACGAAATACCGACACTCCCAAAGATCCGGAGTCACAAGTCTAGAGCCTCTAATAAAACCCAACAGGAATAGAGAGTACTGTATAGAAATACTCAAGTCTGAATACAAAATACAAAATAACAACTGGAAAGGAGAGGAGAAGCTAGGTTCTGCGAACGTAGGCAGCTACCTCAGCAACTCGATATGACACCGCAAACACTGGAAATGCCTGTCTACAGCTCCTGAGTACCTGAGTCTGCACACAAAAGGTGCAGGGAGTAGGGGTGAGTACTAAGTACTCAGTGAGTAATAAATATATACAAGTAGCTGAAAATAAGAAATCCACAGAATACCACATAATGAAGCTAAACTACAGGTTCGAATCTCCTACGAACTAGCATCAACAATACAATACAGCTACCACAGAGTAATTTAACAAATAAAGATGCAATGCAATGCACATAACCGCTACGGCGTGTAGCCCGATCCAATTTAACGTCGACGACGCTCACTAGGGGTGTGTACAGACTCCGGAGGGGCTCTTACAGCCCAAGCGCAATACTGCTGCGGCGTGCAGCCCGATCCTCATATCAACCACCGCGGCGTGCAGCCCGATCCCATGCTCAGTCCACAATAAGCAATTAAGTCACAAAACAGTTCATTTTTCTTAATTCCAGTTTCCAATTCATAATTTATGAAAAATACTTTAACTTTATTAAATTTGCAAAAGCCGGTGACTTAGCATTTCAAAAGTGTGAATTCAATTTCCAGGACTGAGATCAGTGATTTAAGCAAATATAGCTATCACATAATTATTGTCCTCTAAGGACACTACAGGTCGGCACAAGGCCCCAAACAAGGCTTACAGCCCACAAATATATCAAATATAGTGTATTTCCAACACTAACAACATATTATTCACATCCGGGATGGACCAAGTCTCAATCCCTAGTCACAATCAATCCTGCACCTGCCACGGTGTGCGAGCCATGACCTACTAGCGTCACAATGTGCTACGCCGGGGTTTCGAACCCTCAGGCTACCATATACACAAACTACTCACCTCTAGCCGGTTGTAGACTCGTCCGCGATGCCTTTTCCTTTGACTTTAGCTCCCTCGTGCGTAGAATCTAGTCAAACCACAATAATTATATTAAATACGGGTCAAAGAATCATAACCCATTTCAATTTACATGAAATTCGCATAAATACACTAAGTTGGTAAAACCCGACCCCGGGCCCACTGCTCGGAAAATTCCGAAATTAGTACCAACGCGACCCTCATCTCGCTACGAGTCCGTGCATATAAAATTTATCAAAATCGGAGTTTAAATGGCCTTCCAAATCCAAAAATCCCGTTTTCACTATCTAGGCCACATTTCTTCAAGATTTCAACCCAATTTCATGAAGATTGATGTTAATTATACCAATAATTGATGTTTTTGAGTCAAGAATCATACCTCCGATGAATACCCGACGATTTCCCAGTGATTTCCTCGAGTTTTCTTCTCTCTAGGGCTCAAAATTGAGATTTGGGTTAATGAACCCGTGAGCCTTCTGTTCTGCGATTTAATTCACTGCCAGACCCGTTTGCTCTACGCGATCACGACTCGCCTCACGCGATCGCGATGTTCAAAAATTCGGCCTCACGCGATCGCGACTCGCCTCACGCGATCGCGATGTTCAAACATCCGGCTTCATGCGATCGCGTCTCTCTTCCTGCGATCGCGTAGCACAAATTTCCCTGGACCCCATTTCTCATCTACGCGATCGCGTAGACCCTCATGCGATCGTGATGGGCAACTGATAACTCTACGCGATCGCGTCTGTGCCCCCCTGTGATCGCGTTGCTTTCGCTCTTGACCTTATGCGATCGCGTCCCTTGATCTGCGATCGCACAGCACAATTTCCGGACCCTATGCTATCGCAATGCCCTTCACGCGATCGCATAGAGTTAACTTCACGCCCCCTTCCACTCTTCTATGCGATCGCAATCATCTCTATGCGATCGCATAGAGCAACCGCTGACTGCAATTTTCTGCAGAATTTTTCCAAGTTCTAAATGCCCGGTTGATGGTCCGAATCCATCCCGAGGCCCCGGACCCGAACGAAAACCACCAACATACTCCAAAACATGATACGGATTTGTTCCAATCACAAAAACACCATCCTAAACATCAAAATCACCACTTACACACGAATTCAAGCCTAAGTTTCTTCAAAACTAACATTTAATCCAAAACCCGATCAAACGATATCCGAATGACCTGAACATTTGTAGACATATCCAAAATCACATAACGAAGCTACAGAAATTGTCGGAATTCCATTCTGACCCTCGGATCAAAATATCACCTACCATCCGATTTTCGCCAAAATTCAACCTTCGCCAATTCAAGCCTAAAACTACACCGGACCTCCGAATTCAATTCCGATTGCTCTCCTAAGTCATAAATGATACACCGAAACTAGTCGAATCCTCAGAATCCGGTTCCGAGCACTCTAGGTTGACTTCCCATATTCGAGCTTTCTTCAAACATGCTATTTGCTTCATTTTCAACCCGAATCACTCCTAACTCACCCGATATATTCTAATACTGATTTAAAAGCATAATATATGTAAATGCAAGGTAACGGGGTGGTAATTCCCGTAACGACGGGCCGGGTCGTTACATTTAAAGAGTTGTGACGTAACGAAAACATATTTCAAGTCACACTACAACCAGTACGCCTGTGACTTTGATGCATTTTAGCTTCGCCGAGATTTGAGATTTGGGTCACATAAAATGTGCACCCGTATTAGGAATGTAATTTTTAACCGCTCCTATATCGTCTACGTCTACATTTTAGGAAAGTCTGTAAAATTTGCTAAACGGTCCTTCCGAGTCTAACACTTTATATTAAAATCCATTTGGGGGCCCTGTGAATCTTTTCATCTTCGAAATGGGGCTCATCCCTTATTTTTAAAGTCCAAAACTTAGTCATATACTATGTTTTTCTATTCTATTTTTTCTTCCTAAGTTACATCTCGTTTTTGTGTTATTTTAGACTATGCTATCAGAGTCCAGGCCATTTATTCATTATTGGGCCTGGACTTTGGACTACTTTAACAGTCCATCACTGGAACGAATGAGAATCTGTAGCTCAATATATGCTACTGTCACTATTTGAGATTACATGTACCATATTACCCAGATCTGGGCCTTTACACACAACTAGGCCCAGACTATATAAGCAAAAATGAGTTATTATTTCAACATCAGAATTTGAATCATTATTATTCAGCATTTCCACTTGATAATTTTCAGACGATACCAAATGACATTTTGATAACTCCTAATTTCAAGGTTTAAAAGCTAATTAAAATTCTAGCACAGTAATTTGTACCAATGTTGTTATACTATATGGTAAGTTCTGATATTCAGATAATTATTGTAATACTAGCTTGCAGAATTATTTTGTCACTTATTTAACTAAAAGGAAAACAGTATTGTAACATCGACTAAACATGATTGAGTTGATAACAATCACAAATGTCTAAAAGCAAATATGTATATAAACCATTTTTGAAGGTAGATGATAATACAATTTGAACTGCTAGCCTACTTATTCCTCTTTTAGATTAACTCAATCCTGATTTAGAGTTTTAACTAACAAAAGTAGTTAGATTTTGGTTTATACATCCAATTTCGGAATTATATCTATTTATCTAAGTGTATTAATTTTGTATTAGCCTATTTTAGTTTTGAATTAGGTTTTAACTATATCAAATTACTGATTTACCTTTAGCTACTGTATTGTATACTCTACTCTAATCTAGATTGACATCATTGTTGTTGATTATTACAACCATTCCTAACGACTTACAATGATTCTACGAATTATAACTACAACTAAAGAGAAAAACAGAAAACAATTCATCAAAAATCCATTCAATTTCATTCCTTCATCATAATTGCAATTACGTCTTAAGAAGTAGAAGGGTACCTGATTCAAAACAAGTCTTTGAGTCTAGGGATTTGGAGAAGAAGAATAGTTAGCAACTAATAGGAGCAAAACAGCAACAACAACTAGACAAATCGATCACAGTAAAGCAGCTAACAGAAAACCCCAAATATGAAATCTAGCATATCAACCCAAGTAGAATCGAGGAATTCAGCAAAGTCAAAATGAATTGATGAAGAGTCGACCCCACAGAAATCCCCAAATCAACACCCCAAGTTAATCAGGTAAGAGCTATAATATGTGGAATCCTTTTTTAACTTCTGAACCCTAAAGATGGTTTCAAAATTCTAGCCCTTTTTTCAGGCTTACTAACAACCTATTTATAGAGGTGTTTTGGGGGGAATTGGGGGGAAATTCAAATAAGTTAATTTCATTTCCCTCCCCTTATTCTTTCAATTATTTACAGTGTAGTCTATCTAGATTGTGTCGTAATGCCTTAGAACCCCTGCTAGAAGGTTTTAGGCAATTCTATAGGGTTCTTTTAGGTGTGTTTTACCAAATTACCCTCACTTACTAAGGTTTTTTACACAAATGCCTTTTAATTATACCCAGTTTGCCCTTTATTTTGTAAGTAATTGCACAAATACTAGGCACTAAAGTCATTTTTAGCCTTATAGGCTTTATTAAATCTTCAGGAATGCCATTTACTATTCTTTTATACCCATTGTTTTTATTCCAAATTACCCGACCTACCTAAGGTCTGGCAGAACTAGGGTTGAGAATTATTTAATAAGTAACCAGTGATTATAGATGTTTTAAGACTTAACCAATTTAGACCCCAAACCCTTTCATTATTAGCCAACATTTATCAGAATCCAATCACTTATTACAATATGACCACTATTTAAAACATGGCCTTTTAGTAGAAGTACAACCACTCAACAAACAAAGATAGTTTTCAGAAATAGCCACTTAATAGAAATACAGCTAACTAATCAGTATAACCACTCAACAACAGCGATAGCCACTTAATAATCAGACTTAACTCATAGAAGTAGCCGCTTAATAAACAAACTTAGCTTTCAGAAATAGCCAGAAGACCTTTACACTTATGTCCCAACTTACAAAAACATCCAAAGATTCAGAATGAACTCACAAATCAATCAAGTTAAAAATATAGCCAGTTTTATGTTATTTTGCACACAAAGCATTAATCATAAATTAATATTCAATTAATCAGAACTCAGAGGAGAAGTTTGATAATGGTTGAATTCGAACTAACCAAAACTCAATCTTAGACAGAGCATGATGAACAAACACATAAAATAGACTTATTAATACATGATTCATGTGTGGTTAACACTAAAAACCCTAAGAACACTTTAGCAGACTTAGACATGTGTAAGATTCACACAAATAAAGATAGATCATTATTCTTTAAGAATGCAAAAGAGATAGGCTCATGTAGACATAGAAGACGAGTACAGAAACATTTTAAGACATATAACAATCAAGAAATAGAAACATGGATTGTAAACTTATCTTTTTCGGGCTTTTTCATATTCTTTTTCTTTCTTTCTTTCTTTTTTCTTTCTTTTCTTCTTTCTTTCTTTTCATTTTTTCTAGATTTCCAGAACTTTGAAGACTTTTAGTCTTCTGGGTACTAGTTCTTTCAGATGGGGCTGTTAGTTTGATTTTGATATATGTGGAGGTGGTCTAGAGGCTTACTATAGTGGTTTGGGGGTAGGGTGATTTTTGGGTACTCGCCGGAGTAGGGTTACGGTGAGTATTTTTCTTATATTCGAGACGTTACAGGGATATTCGAGACTAACCACCTAGATGGGGTGATATATCACCCCAAAGTGATCCTAGGGTGTTAATTTTAGGTGCTGGTTCATACTTGGTGAGGTCGCCGACTAGGGTTCCGGCGACCGGAGTTTCATGAATAGGGGAGTTTCTAGTTTTGGTGGGGTTTCATGGCAGTTTGAGGAGTTGGTGTGTGAGGGATTGGGTATTGGTGGCTTGCCTGAGCTAGAGAAGGTGACTGAGGCAGGTTTGCCGGCAGGCCTCCATGGGAGACCAGAGGAAGAAGACGAGAGGTTGAGAGGCGGCTAGGGTTTCTATACAGGTGTATATGTGTGTATGTTATGAAATTGAATGGGAGATGGGAATATTTATACTAGCTGTGTCTCGTGGATTCCTGGCCCTTGGATTAATCAAGATCAATGGCCATGATCTTTTACTCTTGAAACGATATCATTTGGTTAAGTGAATGATCTCCTTAGGTCTGTTAGATTATAAGCTTGAACGGCTAGGATCCTTTCTTCTATACTACATCGTTTAGTTTTTCCTGGCCTCTGTGGCCTGATCAAACCCCACAATCCTCCTATAGTTCATGTACGAGAGCAAAGTTGTTGTGGCGGCCTCATTCACTACCAAAGGGCAAAGGCCCTGAACAAACCGTCAAACCCGAGCATCCATGGTCGACACTAGCTGAGGAGCATACTTGGACAGTCTCACGAATTCCATGTGGTATCCCAAACGCTCATGCTGCCCTGTCTGAGGACCCCGAACTCAGTGGTACAGGTGGCCATTTTCTTGGCAGGCAAGAAGTGGTCCATGAATGCATCTACGAACTCATCCCATCTGGCCGGAGGGCTCCCCTCCTCGCAGGAATCCTCCCATATCTCGAACCATGAACGTGCAGCTCCCTTCAGCCCGTATGAGGCCAACTCTACCACCTCTATATCTGTAGCCTTCATCACTCTTAGGGTCTTGTATATCTCATCAAGGAATTCCTGTGGATCAGCCTCTGGATCGGTGCCTCAGAATTCTAGAGGGGCCAACCGTAAGATTTGATGGACTCTAGAGCCGGAGGAATCTCCCTGTCCGCTGGAGGATGCAAGGGCATCATGGGATCTCTGGGCCTAGGCGGCCACTAACTGTGCCAACATGTGAATGGCTCCTCTAAGATCCTTGCTAGAGATATCAAAAGTAGAAGCTGGAACTATATCAGAATCAAGAACACTGGCAGGATGGATAGTGGCATCCTCTGCCGCAGCTGGAACAGGGACACTTTGGTTTGGAATAGATGGTCCAGGCAAATTCAGGACTGGTGGGTCATTCTCACCCACGGCAACGAGTACATTATTTGCATCCACACTTGTGCCGGCATTGGCCCTAAGGCCGAGTCTAGCCTTCTTCTTAGGCACTATATTCTAAAATTTTTGGAACAAGGCGCGAATTAGACATAAATACTTCCACTATGCATCTTACCGTACGATAAAAAATAACAAAGAAATGGGTAAATTCCTAAAAGTTCGTGCAACCCCCAACTTATAGATGTGGTCGACAACATACCGATAAGAAGGGCACTGCTAGACACGGCTCCGAGACATCCTAGGACACTTTAAAATCTTAGGCTGTGATACCAAGTTTGTCACGCCCCAATTCGAGGGACATAACCGGCGCCTGACCGGGTAGCCCCTATAATGCGGACTTGGGATCCTTTCTATCCCACACGTTACTCATGGGTTGTTTATTACTCATAAACCAAAGAACTTACCAATTATAACTGATTTCACATTTTTCAAACATAACCACACTATTAACATTACTAACAAGTTAAAATTTACTACCCTCCCCAGACCCCACCTTGTAGGAATATACTGGGTTATTGTTGTTGTTGTTATTACAATTTACAATGCCCGACATATACATATACATACATAGGCCATAGTCCCACAGTTTACTGTCTACAGAGCCTCTAGGATGCAAAGGAGGATAAAATACTTGCCGGTAACAAGGCTCCGGCTATACCTTATACAAAATCAGAATAAAGTCTAAACAGAAGTGGCATGAGCCACATGAGGCCCCGAGGAAGAAATGGGCTCACCAAAACGGGCAGTGGAAGATGAAGGATGGTACAACCGATGAGCTGAAGTACCTGCTACTGATCCACCTACAATCATAACACAAATATAGCATCCCTGGCAAAAGGGACGTTAGTACACTAGAATTGTACTGGTATGTATGGACAAACTTTGGCCCAAGTAAACTCAAGCCATTAAACAAGTAAATCATGATGATAAGACAACAAATGATTACACCAAGAGATGATAAGCCAGCCAACCATGTTCCCACATTTACTTCGTTTCAAATAGTTCTCAACTCAAGCACAACTAAAGATCAACAAGGAAGGCAACAACCAAACAAACACGGAGGAACACAATCAAGTGAAACAAAGGGGCAATCAGTGCCCCACAGGTTGCAAATCAATGGCGATTTCGATCACTTTCCATCCTTATTACCTCGGCCACCTTTATTACCTCGGCTACCCTTATCACCCCAACCCACACCTTATTACTTTGTGTTGTGGTGCGCAACCCGATCCCACTGTACAGTTTCAGTCACAACAATCACAACAACAAACAAGGCATTACACAAGATTACAACAAGTGCAAATAAGCAATTTACAAATTGGTTTATGTTCTCATATATTTTCAAACCAATATCACAACCAAGATTACAATGTTTCCATATTCGAGAGTACCCATACCATTATGTTCAACAATTTATCACAAATAAAGTATTTCATTTCTTCCCACAAGAAACCACGTATGTCATCACGACAATTGTTCTCAATTCATTACCAATTTCAATTCCCTTCTTATCTTTCGGTTCATATTCCATACCACATCACACATAGTTCAAAATCAATTGATTACCCAGCAAAAAAATCAAAGAATTTCACAACGATTACTCAAAATTATCACATACTAACGAATTGTACACATAAGGGCGATTTCACAAGAATCAAAGTTAGCCATACATACCTGGTATCGGATTTTCTTCCTTTAACCTCCTACTTTATGCTTACCCAAGTTATCCTATTTTGCGCACCTCGTTCTTGTAAACTCTTACTTCTACTCACTTCTTTTTACTAAAATTGAAGTTCAATAACATCCATGAGTATCACATTCCATTTCCAAAAGCTATTGTATGCATTTCTTTTTTTACCTTTGAAAAACTGAGAAATTAGAGGAAAATAACTAGGGTTTTTACCTCTTAGAGATTTGGGGAAGATGAATTTTTGCCTTAGGATCTTCCAAACCAAACGATTGGAACAATCTTTGAAGATAATTGGACTTCTCTCTCTAGAACCCCTCTTTCCTCTATCTAATTTTGCTAATAAGATATAAGAAAAATGAAGGTTGAGGGTGTGCTATTAAAGAAGGGGTCAGGTCAAATTTTATAAAAAAATCTGGGGCGAGTCAATTCTGCGGTCGCAGAATCAACATGTTGTCCGCATAATGGACCGTAGAATTGACTCAAAAATTGCACATGTTCTGTTACTATATGCAACCGGAATGCGGTCCGCATTCGTGTTCTGTGGTTGTAGATTGCACCGTAAATTTGACACTTAAAAATTCTCGAGAAATTATGCGGTGGATCTGTGATTAGCATTTCCATTCTGCGATCGCATATTTGACCGCATATTCAACACCATTCTTGGAAAACATTATGTTAAGATCTGCGGTAGGAATGCGGTCCGCATAGCAGATCTGCGATCGCATTCCTGACCGCACAATCAACATTTTCTGGAAAATTTATTCTTTCGATTTTTGAAGCTTAAATCACTACCAAGGGTCCGAACTGCGGTGAACAAGATCGCCGCGAAGAATTCTACGCATTCCTAACACATTATTCGAACCAAGACACCACAGCTACTAGGTTTTAAGCATAAAAATTTTACAGGGCCTTACATCCTCCCCCCCTAAAATCATTCGTCCTCGAATGAGGATTTTGAAAATCAGATGGTTTCGAAAGACATGATATGCAAATTTCAAAATTTTAACTAACTCTTATATTTTAGAAACTTTCGCCAGAGTTTCCTCTGTATTATGGACATATCCACCTGCCAGAGAGGCCCCGAAACACATTACCAAATAACAACATACATTTACAACAATTTCCACAGCTTGCACACACTTCCTTACCTCAGCGATTGCACATATTCTATCACATTGTTACATTTGCACATAAACTAGCTAATTCAATGGGTCCTTACCTTATTTAACCATCTCAATACACCATGTACACATAAAAGAACAATTATCAATCTACACTTACTATTAGTTGTATATTTAACACATGAATCTTTATAAGGCTTCCATTTATCAAGAAAGGTTTAAGTGACCCAAGGTAACAACACCTATAACTCTTTGCGAAAATGAAAGAAATTTTACTAACATTAAGAAGGAAACAATTTGGACAAGACGATAGTCATTAAAAATAGAGGGTCGCCTAATTCCTTCAAAGCTTGATCAAACAAGTGGGGGTACTTTTTCTTCATCTCTTTTTCTGCTTCCCACGTGGCCTCCTCAACTTGTTGACTTCGCCACAATACTTTGACAGAGGCAGCTTCCTTATTTCTCAACTTACAAACTTGCCTATCAAGGATGGCAACCAGAACTTCTACATTTGACAAATCCTCATTAACCTCAATAGCCTCGACCGGCACGATGATGGATGGATCTCCAATCACTTTCTTCAACATGGACACATGGAATACCAGGTGCACTGAAGACATTTCAGGAGGCAACTCCATCCTTTAAGCAACTTGCCCAACCTTTTGAACGATCCGATATAGCCCAACATACATAGGACTCAATTTCCCTTTCTTTCCGAATCACATGACTCCCTTCATAGGAGATACTCTCAAGAACACCTAGTCATCGACTTGAAACTCCAAATCTCTTCAGCGAACGTCTACATAGGATTTTTGGCGACTTTGTGCAGTTCTCATTCTCTCCCGAATAACCTTAACGTTTTCTATAGCTTGATACACCAGATCTGGCCCTAGCAATTCCTCTTCACCTACCTCAAACAATCTAATTGGCGACCTACACCTTCTCCCGTACAATGCCTCAAACGGGGCCATCTGAATGCTAGCATGAAAGCTGTTATTATAAGAATATTCTATCAGTGGTAAGTGTTCATTCCAATAACCTTTGAAATCCAAGACACAAGACCGCAACATATCTTCAAGTTTTTGAATAGTCTGCTCGGCCTGTCCGTCGGTCTGCGGATGGAAGGATGTGCTAAGATTCACCTGAGTTCCCAAGCCTTGCTGAAACTTCATCCAAAATTATGCTGTGAACTGAGATCCGCGATCCGAGATGGTAGAAAGTGGAATGCCATGAAGCCTAACTATCTCCTTGATGTACAACTTAGCATATTGCTCCGCACTATTAGTGGATCTGACTTGTTTGGTGAGTCAATCCACTATCACCCATATTGAGTCAAACTTATGCTGAGTGCGAGGTAACCCCACCACGAAATCCATATTGATCATCTCCCATTTCCACCTTGGTATTTCTATAAGCTGAGTTAATCCACTGGGCCGCTGATGCTCGACCTTCACTTGCTGACAGTTTGAGCACTTAGATACAAAGTTCGCCATATCCCTTTTCATACCGTTCCACCAATAAATCAGTTTGAGATCATGATACATTTTCAGCCACCCTTATCACCCCAACACACACCTTATTACTTTGTATTGCGGCGAGCAACCCGATCCCACCGTACAGTTTCAATCACAACAACAAACAAGGCACTACACAACATTACAACAAGTGCAAATAAGCAATTTCCAAATCGTTTATGTTCTCAAATACTATTCAAACCAATATTACAACCAAGATTAAAATGTTTCCATATTCGAGAGTACCCATACCATTATGTTCAACAATTTATCACAAATCAAGTATTTCATTTCTTCCTACAAGAAACCATGTATGTCATCACAATAATTATTCTGAATTCATTACCAATTTCAATTCCCTTCTTATCTTTCGGTTCATATTCCATACCACATCACACATAGTTCACAATCAATTGAATACCCAACAATAAAATCAAAGAATTTCACAATGATTACTCAAAATTATCATATACCGACGAATTATACACATAAGGGAGAGTTCACAAGAATCAAAGTTAGCCATACATACCTAGTATCGGGTTTTCTTCCTTTAACCTCCTACTTTATGCTTACCCAAGTTATCCTATTTTGCCAACCTCGTTCTTGCAGACTCTTACTTTGACTCACTTCTTTTTACTAAAATTCAAGTTCAATAATATGCATGAGTATCACATTCTATTTCTAAAAGCTATTGTATGCAATTCTTTCTTTACCTTTGAAAATTTGAGAAATTAGAGGAAAATAACTAGGGTTTTTACCTCTTAGAGAATTGGGGAAGATGAATTTTTGCTTTAGGATCTTCCGGACCAAATGATTGGAACAATCTTCGAAGATAATTGGACTTCTCTCTCTAGAACCCCTCTTTCCTCTGTCTAATTTTTCTAAGAAGATATAATAAAAATGAAGATTCAGGGTGTTTTATTAAAGAAGGGATCGGGTCAAATTTTATAAAAAAATCTGGGCCGAGTTAATTCGGCGGTCGCATCTGCGATCGTGTCACGACCCCAAATCCGGTCGTGAGGGCGCCCAGCATATTGCTAAGCCAGCCTGACCAATCAATAACAATAACGGAGCTAGAAGCTCTCTTTAGCCCATTTAAGCATATTAAATCACGAAGCAATAGCGATACAAATAACGAAAACGGGAAACCAAGTCCCATAATACATCAACTCCCATAGACCGAAGGGTCAAGAGTCATGAGCCTCTACTGAACATGAGTGTATAAAGGTTTACAAGATACCAAGTGCGGAAAGAAAAGTCAATACAAAATCAAGAGACGATAAGAAGGAATATCGGGTCCTGCGGACTCTGCAGCTACCTCGAATATCCACAAATGTCGCCTCGCACAGCTACTGGATCACTGCTGAGAGGTACCTGGATCTGCACACAAGGTGCAGGGAGTAAAATGAGTACTGCCAGACTCAGTGGTAATAAACAAGGGTAAGACAGCGCAGATAAGAAATCCGCAATAAAGCACTATGTAAAGCCGTAACCAAATACCCTGTCACAGAATCAATATCGACTGTACCTGTACCAACAAGTACCAGCAAAACAGTATAACAGCTAGCAGATGTAGCTAAATGCAATGCAATGTATGAAATGACCACTACGGCGCGTAGCCCGATCCAATTTGGGTACCCGTGCTCACCGTGGGGGTTCAGACTCCGGAGGGGCTCCTATAGCCCAAGCACAATATCATGAATATACGTTGCGGCGTGCAGCCCGATCCACTACCAGTCAGCTAACGCAGCCCGATCCACTACCAGTCAGCTAATATGCAAATACAGCCTCGCAGGCTCAAAAGTAGTTTGAAAACCCTTTTTATCATTCTTCAGTTGGAAAATAGTAATACCAAGTTTCAGAGATTGGAAATAGCATGATAACAGAAATAGCTACTGGACTAGTAGTAACTAACATGTCAATATGATAAGACAATGATAACGATCCTCGCGGGATCCAATAACTTGCTCACGGCCCACAAGTATACTCAACCGCCCAAGAAGGGGGTTCCTCGGCTCAAGAGTGGCCAATATCTCAATATATAGTATGAAACAATCCGAGAAGGAGGTTCGACGGCTCAAGAATAGCCAAATGTCATAACATAGTATCAACAAGTCGGACTAAGCCATAGTCCCCAATCACAATCGACCCCGCACTCACAAGAGTGTACGTGTCTCGCCGCTATACAGCGTCACAAAGTGGTATACTGGGGTTTCGAACCTGCTGGTCATCACCCACATCAATTACTCACCTCAATACGGCGCGACGACTACTCCGCAATGCCCTTGCCACAAGAATCAAGCTCCGCACGCGTAGAATCAGATCAGATACAGTAGAAATACAAAAAATTAGGCCAATGGGACGACACCCAATCAATACAACTCAATTTACATCAAAATTCCCAAAGTTGTCAAAACCCGACTTTCGGTACGCTTGTCGAAAAATTACAAAAGTCACATATTCGGAACCCTCATCTCGATACGAGTTTAAGCATATCAATTTTACCAAATTCGGACTCCATTTGCCCATTCAAAACCTTGATTTTCTAAAGTTCAAGCCTAGGGTTAAATCTTCCATGAATCACCCCAAATTCCTCCATTTTCATGATATAATTGCATAATATTATCAATACTAATCATAGTTTAAGTCCATAGTTGATTACCCGATGATTTCCCTTGAGTTTCTCTTCAAAATCGCCCAAATCGCCTCTAAAGCCGAGACCCAAATGTGTGAAATGTTTCTGAAATTTTCTAACTTCCGATACAATTAATTCACTGCGATTTTCGCTTCTGCGGACCATTTTCCGCCCCTGCGGAACCGCTTCTGCGACCAATTGGTCGCTTCTGCGAACCCATGCCTATTTGGCCAATCCCGCTCCTGCGATCCATGGACCGCCCCTGCGCGTCCGCTTCTGCGGAAATTCTTTCGCTCCTGCGGGGTTTCCCGCTTCTGCGACTAGGCGTCCGCCTCTACGGACTCGCCTAAGTGGCTACCCTTCCGCTTCTGCGGTCCTTCACCTCATGGCCTTGGGCCGCTCCTGTGGCTCACCTTCCGAACCAGCGTTGCCGCCCCTGCGAGCCCAGCTCCGCTTCCGCGATCAACAGCGCTTCTGCACTCCAGTATCCGCTTCTGCGGACTCGCTCCTACGCCCCCATTTCCGCAGGAGCGAAAATGACAGAACCAGACTCTTCAACCTGCAATTTCCATGATTTTCTTCCGTTTAACCATCCGAAAACACCCCGAGGCCCCCGGACCTCATCCAAACACACCAACACATCTTAATACCTTATTCGAACTTGCTGAAATCCTCAAAACACGTCTAGTAACATCAAAATCCATAATTCGCATCGAATTCAAGCCTAAATTCCTTAAAACATTCCGAATTACACAATCAATCAAAAACCCGACTAAACAACGTCCGAATGATCTAAAAATTTGCGGACATATCCAAAATCACATAACGAAGCTAGTGCAATTGTCGGAATTCCATTCCGACCCCCGGATCAAAATCTCACCTACCGTTCGAATTTCGCCAAAATTCAACCTTAGCCAATTCAAGCCTATTTCTACACCGGACCTCCAAATTCAATTCCGATCGCTCCCCTACGTCACAAATCACCTCCCGGAACTAACCGAATCATCAGAATCCGATTCCGAGCCCTCTAACCAAATAGTCAACTCCGGGTTGACTTTCCTTATTCAAGTTTCTTTCCAAAAGGCTATATGCCTCATTTCCAATCCAAATCACTCCTAACTCACCCGATAAACTTTAACACTGATATAAAAGCATAAAACATACAATTTCAACATAACGGGGTGGTAATTCCCATGGTGACGGGCCGGGTCGTCACATTCTCCCCCTCTTAAGCAAACGCTCGTCCTCGAGCGGGTCAAGAAACATACCTGAAGTCTCAAACAAGTGAGGATATCCGCTCCGCATCTCCCGCTCGATCTCCCAAGTGGCCTCCTCCACGGGTCGACCTCTCCACTGAACCTTAACTGATGCAATCTCCTTGGACCTCAATTTTCTCACCCGACGACCCAAAATGGCAATAGGCTCCACATCATAGGATAGATCACCATCAAGCTGAATGGTACTGAAATCTAATACATGAGACGGATCTCCAATGTACTTCCGGAGCATAGACACATGGAATATTGGATGGACGCTGGATAATCTGGGCGGCAAGGCTAACTCATATGCCACCTCTCCAACCCTTCTGAGTATCCCAAAAGGACCAATGTACCTAGGACTCAACTTTCCTTTCTTCCCAAACCTCATGACACCCTTCATAGGTGAAACCTTCAACAATACTCCGTCACCAACCATGAAAGACAACTCTCGAACTCTACGGTCCGCATAACTCTTCCGACGAGACTATGCTGTACGAAGCCTCTCCTGGATCAACTTTGCTCTATCAAGAGCATCCTGGACTAACTCAGTCCCTATCAATCTAACCTCACCAGGCTCAAACCATCCCACGGGGGATCTACACCGTCTGCCATACAATGCCTCATACGGGGCCATCTGAATACTCGACTGATAACTGTTATTGTAGGCAAACTCAGCAAGTGGTAGGAACTCATCCCACGAACCACCAAAGTCAATCACACATGCTCGCAACATATCCTCCAGAATCAGAATAGTGCGCTCAGACTGCCTATCTGTCTGGGGGTGAAATGTTGTACTCAACTCAACCCGTGTATCCATCTCTCGCTGAAATGCTCTCCAAAACTGAAAAGTGAACTGAGTACCCCTATCGGATATGATAGACACCGGGACTCCATGCAACCGAACAATCTCTCGAATAAAGATCGCCGCCAACCGCTCCGATGAGTAGGTAGTACTAACCGGAATGAAGTGAGCCGACTTGGTTAGCCTATCCACAATCACCCATACGTAATCAAACTTCCTCGCCGTCCGAGGGAGTCCCAGTAACAAAGTCCATAGTGACCCTCTCCCATTTCTACTCGGGAATATCAATGCGCTGAAATACACCGCCGGGCCTCCGATGCTCGTACTTAACCTGCCCTGACAGCTGAGGCACCGTGCTACATGTCCGACAATGTTCATTTTCATCTTTCTCCACCAATAGTGTCGTTTCAAATCTTGATACATCTTCGCGGCTCCTGGATGGATAGAATACCACGAGCTATGGGCCTCCTCCAGAATCAACTCACGAAGGCCATCAACATTGGGCACACATATTCGGCCCTGCATCCTCAATACGCCGTCACTATCAATGGTGACATCTCTAGCATCATCATGCTGAACTCTGTCCCTAAGGACAGCCAAATGTGGGTCATCATACTGGCGCTCACGAATACGATCATATAGAGATGACCGAGATACAACACAAGCCAATACCCGGCTGGGCTCCGAAATATCTAACCTCTCTAACCGATTGGCTAGCACCTGAACATCATGAGCAAATGGCCTCTCCTCAGCTGGAATATATGCCAAGCTCCCCATACTGACCGCCTTCCGGCTCAAAGCATCGGCCACCACATTAGCCTTCCCCGGATGATATAATATAGTAATGTCATAATCCTTCAGCGCAACTCAAGCCATCTCCGCTGTCTCAAATTAAGGTCTTTCTATTTGAACAAGTGCTGGAGACTACGATGGTCGGTATACACCTCACAAGACACACCATACAAATAGTGCCTCCAAATCTTCAATGCATGAACAATGGCGGCTAGCTCCAAATCATGAACATGATAGTTCTTCTCATGTGGCTTCAACTTCCGAGAAGCATAAGCAATCACCTTACCTTCCTGCATCAACACACAACCTATCCCCACTCTCGAGGCATCACAATAAACAGTATATGAAAATGAAGCTGATGGCAATACTAACACTGGAGCTGTGGTCAAAGCCGTCTTGAGCTTCTGAAAGCTCTCCTCGCACTCATTCGACCACACGAATGGTGCACCCTTATGGGTCAATTTAGTCAATGAAGAAGCAATGGATGAAAATCCCTGAACAAACCGGCGATAATATCCCGCCAAAAAAAGAAAACTCCTAATCTCTGTAGCTGAGGACGGTCTAGGCCAACTCCGCACCGCCTCTATCTTCTTCGGATCAACCTGAATACCATCACGAGACACCACATGCCCCAGAAATTCTACGGACTCGAGCCAAAACTCGCACTTGGAGAATTTAGCATATAGCTTCTCCTCCCTCAATCTCTGCAACACAATACTCAAATGTTGAGCATGCTCCTCCCGACTACGGGAGTAGACTAGAATGTCATCAATGAACACAATCACAAATGAATCCAAATAAGGCCTGAACACACTGTTCATCAGATGCATAAATGCTGCCGGGGCGTTGGTCAGCCCAAACGACATCACAAGAAACTCATAATGACCATATCGGGTCCTGAATGCAGTCTTCATAATATCCGAGTCCCCGATCTTCAGCTGATGATAGCCCGAACGAAGATCGATCTTAGAAAACACCCTCGCACCCTGTAACTGATCAAACAAATCATCTATGCGCGGTAGAGGGTACTTGTTCTTCACTATCACTTTGTTCAATTGCCTATAATCAATACACATTCGCATGGAACCATCTTTATTTTTAACAAATAATACCGGCGCACCCCACGGAGACACAATAGGGCGGATGAAACCCTTATCCAGAAGCTCTTGAAGCTGCTCTTTCAGTTCTTTCAACTCAGCTGGTGCCATCCGATAAGGAGGAATGGATATGGGCCGAGTGCCCGGCACCAAGTCAATGCCAAAATCAATATCCCTGTCCGGCGGCATGCCCGGCAGGTCTGAGGGGAATACATCTGGGAAGTCCCTCACAACAGGTACAGAATCAATGCTAGGAGACTCAGCTCCCACATCTCTCACAAAAGCTAAGTACGATAAACACCCTTTTTCAACCATCTTCTCAGCTTTTAGGAACGAAATAACACGGCTAGGGACGAAATCGGTCGAACCCCGCCACTCAATCTGAGAAATACCAGGAATGGCCAACGTAACTGTCTTAGCATGACAGTCCAATATAGCATGGTACGGAGACAACCAGTCCATACCCAATATAATATCAAAGTCCACCATACCCAACAATAACAAATCTGCTTGGGTCTCCAGACCCCCAATAGATATAACACAGGATCTATAGACATGATCCACAACAATCGTATCACCCACGGGGGTGGATACATGAACAGGTAAATCAAGACCACTACGAGTCGCACCCAAGTGATGTGCAAAGTAAGAGGACACGTAAGAATATGTGGACCCCGGATCAAATAGAACAGAGGCATCTCTGTGACAGACAGAAATGATACCTGTGATCACTACATCAGAGGCAACTGCATCACGCCTGTCAGGAAGTGCATAGAATCGCGCCTGGCCTCCACCAGATCTCTCTTCGCCCTTGGGGCGACCACGAGAAGACTGACCTCCACCTCTACTAGACTGAGATGGTGCTGAAGATGAGGGCTTGTCCCTCTGCTGAGTCCTGTCCCTACGGAGTCGAGGGCACTGTCTCCTCATGTGGCCAAACTCACCACACTCATAACATGTACTGGTGCTAGAGAAGGGGACTGAAGGGAACCCCTCGCCGCAGAAGAACCCTAGGCTGAAGAAGTAGGTGCTGCACCCTGGGCTGGGAGGGCACTAAGCGATGACTGACCCTGCTGAAACCCCCTGTCGACCACGACCATAAGAACCTCCGCTCTGCTCTGGGCGGCCTGAATGAGAAGGTCTAGATGAGAGACCTCTGCTCTGCTGGGAATGCCCTCTAGATTGAGCACCACTGAAACTTCCAGAACCACGAGGCCTCTTGGCCTCCCGCTCCTCTCTCTCTCAGCGACGATCCGCCTCAATGGAGCATGCCATATCAACAACCTGCTCAAATGATGATGACAAAACTCTCTCTCTGGTCATAAGAATGCGGATAGAGTAGTTGAGGCCATCAATGAACCTCCCGATCCTCTCCCTATCATTAGGGATCATCCATGTGGCATGCCTAGCCAACTGTGTGAATCCGAGCTCATACTGGGTCACAGACATGTCGCCCTGAACCAACCACTCGAACTGGCGATGTAGCTCCTCGCGACGAGACTGAGGTACATATTTCTCTAGAAAGAGAGTAGAGAACTGCTGCCATGTGAGAGGTGCCGCTCCTGCAGGCCTACGCCTCTCAAACTCTTCCCACCAATCAAATGCGGGACGAGTGAACTGAAAGGTAGTAAATGAAACTCCGCTGGACTCAAGAATACCAGCCGTCCACAACATCCTCTGACACTTGTGTAAGAAACCCTGGGCATCCTCGCCCTCAACGCCACTGAAATGGGGTGGCTGAAGTCTACCAAATCTCTCAAGACGACGCTGCTCGTCGTCGGGCATAACCTAAACCATATGCTTTGGAGCTGGAGCTGGTGCAGCTGGAGGAATAACCGGTGCAACCACCCGAGCGGGGACCACCTCCGGCGTCCGAAGTCCCCGAACAACCGGGTCGGGTGTGCGAGCCGCAGGGGTCCGCCGACCACCCCCGAGTGAGATGTCGCTACGTAGCGGCTGAAACTACCCGAGCCAAACCGGAACACACCGATAATATCCGAGCAAGAGTCTCCCGAAGACCGGGAATAGCAATAGATACGGTCCGGCCCCGAACTAGGGCCGCCGGTGTGCCAACCACCTGGGGTCGCTCCCGAACCGGTACAACGGGCGGGTCGGCTGGGCACCGCCTCGGCCGCCCTACCTCTACCTCTAGCACGACCGCGCCCATGGCCTCTAACAGGTGGAAATGGAGGTCGTCCACCTCGTCCCGATGCTCGCGTTCTCGCCATCCGTGAGAGAATAGAATATAGAAGTTCAGTTCTCAGAACAACAAGATCGCACGACAGAGTTCAAGAAAGTGGAGTGTTTCCTAAAGGTTCGCAGCCTCCCGAGGATAAGTACAGGGCGTCCCCGTACCGATCCACAAGACTCTACTAACCGGCTCAAGACTCACGAGGCCTAGTAAACCTAGGCTCTGATACCAACTTGTCACGACCCCAAATCCGGTCGTGATGGCGCCCAGCACATTGCTAAGCCAGCCTGACCAATCACTAACAATAACGGAGCTAGAAGCTCTCTTTAGCCCATTTAAGCATATTAAATCACGAAGCAATAGCGATACAAATAACGAAAACGGGAAACCAAGTCCCATAATACATCAACTCCCATAGACCGAAGGGTCAAGAGTCATGAGCCTCTACCGAACATGAGTGTATAAAGGTTTACAAGATACCAAGTGCGGAAAGAAAAGTCAATACAAAATCAAGAGACAGTAAGAGGGAATATTGGGTCCTGCGGACTCTGCAGCTACCTCGAATATCCACAAATGTCGCCTCGCACAGCTACCGGATCACTGCTGAGAGGTACCTGGATCTGCACACAAGGTGCAGGGAGTAAAATGAGTACTGCCATACTCAGTGGTAATAAACAGGGGTAAGACAGCGCAGATAAGAAATCCGCAATAAAGCACTATGTAAAGCTGTAATCAAATACCCTGTCACAGAATCAACATCAACTGTACCTGTACCATCAAGTACCAGCAAAACAGTATAACAGCTAGGAGATGTAGCTAAATGCAATGCAATGCATGATATGACCGCTACGGCGCGTAGCCCGATCCAATTTGGGTACCCGTGCTCACTATGGGGGTTCAGACTCCGGAGGGGCTCCTACAGCCCAAGCACAATATCACTGCGGCGTGCAGTCCGATCCAACATATATACTGTTGCGGCGCGCAGCCCGATCCACTACCAGTCAGCTAATATGCAAATACAGCCTCGCAGGCTCAAAAGTAGTTTTGAAAACCTTTTTATCATTTTTTAGTTGTTAAACAGTAATACCAAGTTCCAGAGATTGGAAATAGCATGATAACAGAAATAGCTACGGATCGGTAGTAACTAACATGTCAATATGATAAGACAATGATAACGATCCTCGCGGGATCCAATAACTGGCTCACGGCCCACAAGTATACTCAACCGCCCAAGAAGGGGTTCCTCGGCTCAAGAGTGGCCAATATCTCAATATATAGTATGCAACCATCCGAGAAGGAGGTTCGACGGCTCAAGAATAGCCAATATCATAACACAGTGCCAACAAGTCGGACTAAGCCATAGTCCCCAATCACAATCGACCCCGCACTCACAAGAGAGTACGTGTCTCGCCGCTATACAGAGTCACAAAGTGGTATACCGGGGTTTCGAACCCGCTGGTCATCACCCACATCTATTACTCACCTAAATACGGCGTGACGACTACTCCGCAATGCCCTTGCCATGAGAATCAAGCTTCGCACGCATAGAATCTGATCAAATACAGTAGAAATACAACAAATTAGGCCAATGGGACGACACCTAATCAATACAACTCAATTTACATCAAAATTCCCAAAGTTGTCAAAACCCGACTTTCGGTACGCTTGTCGAAAAATTACAAAAGTCACATATTCGGAACCCTCATCTCGATACGAGTCTAAGCATATCAATTTTACCAAATTCGGGCTCCATTTGCCCATTCAAAACCTTGATTTTCTAAAGTTCAAGCCTAGGGTTAAATCTTCCATGAATCACCCCAAATTCCTCCATTTTCATGATATAATTGCATAATATTATCAATACTAATCATAGTTTAAGTCCATAGTTGATTACCCGATGATTTCCTTGAGTTTCTCTTCAAAATCGCCCAAATCGCCTCTAAAGCCGAGACCCAAATGTGTGAAATGTTTCTGAAATTTTCTAACTTCCGATACAATTAATTCACTGCGATTTTCGCTTCTGCGGACATTTTCCGCCCCTGCGGAACCGCTTCTGCGACCAATTGGTCGCTTCTGCGAACCCAAGCCTATTTGGCCAATCCCGCTCCTGCGATCCATGGACCGCCCCTGCGCGTCCGCTTCTGCGAAAATTCTTTCGCTCCTGCGGGGCTTCCCGCTTCTGCGGCTAGGCGTCCGCCTCTACGGACTCGCCTAAGCAGCTACCCTTCCGCTTCTGCGGTCCTTCACCTCACGGCCCTGGGCCGCTTCTGCGGCTCACCTTCCGCACCAGCGGTGCCGCCCCTACGGGCCCAGCTCTGCTTCCGCGATCAACAGCGCTTCTGCGCTCCAGTATCCGCTTCTGCGGACTCGCTCCTGCGCCCCCATTTCCACAGGAGCGAAAACAACAGAACCAGAACCCCAAACCTGTAATTTTCCACATTTTCTCCCGTTTAACCATCCGAAAACACCCCGAGGCCCCCGGGACCTCATCCAAACACACCAACACATCTTAATACCTTATTCGAACTTTCTCAAATCCTCAAAACACGTCTAACAACATCAAAACCCATAATTCGCATCGAATTCAAGCCTAAATTCCATAAAACATTCCAAATTACACAATCAATCAAAAACCCGACTAAACAACGTCCGAATGATCTAAAAATTTGCGGACATATCCAAAATCACATAACGAAGCTACTGCAACTGTCAAAATTCCATTCCAACCCCCGGATCAAAATCTCACCTACCGTTCGGATTTCGCCAAAATTCAACCTTAGCCAATTCAAGCCTATTTCTACACCGGACCTCCAAATTCAATTCCGATCACTCCCCTATGTCAGAAATCACCTCCCGGAACTAACCGAATTGTCAGAATCCGATTCCAAGCCCTCTAACCAAATAGTCAACTCCAGGTTGACTTTCCTTATTCAAGTTTCTTTCAAAAAGGCTATATGCCTCATTTCCAATCCAAATCACTCCTAACTCACCCGATAGACTTTAACACTGATATAAAAGCATAAAACATACAATTTCAACATAACGGGGTGGTAATTCCCATGGCGACGGGCCGGGTCGTCACAGATCGCAGAATGAACATGTAGTCCGCATAATGGACCGTAGAATTGCCTCAAAAATTGTACATGTTCTGTTACGGTATGCGACCGAAATGCGGTCCGCATTCGTGTTCTACGGTCATAGATTGCACCGCAGATTTGACACTTAAAAATTCTCGAGAAATTATACGGTGGATCTGCAGTCCGCATTTCCATTTTGTGATCGTATATTTGACCGCATTTTCAACACCATTTTTGGAAAACATTATGTTAAGCTTTGTGGTAGGAATGCAGTCTGCATAGTAGATATGCGATCGCATTCCTGACCGCAGAATCGATATTTTCTGGAAAATTTATTCTTTCGATTTTTTAAGCTTAAATCACTATCAAGGGTCCGAACCGCGGTGAACAAGCTCGCCGTAAAGAATTCTACCCATTCCTAACACATTATTCGGACCATGACACCACAACTACTAGGTTTTAAGCACAAAAATTTTACGGGGCATTACACATATGACTCGGGGAAAAGAACTTGCCAATGAATTTGTCCCCCAATTCGTCCCATGTAGTAATAATGATTCAGTAACCTTTCCAACCAATCGAGCGCTTTACCCCTAAGAGAGAACGGGAAAAACCTCAACCTTAAAGCATCTTCGGAAACATTGGTTTGCTTACTTCCCCAACAAGTATTCACAAACCCCTTCAAGTGCTTTTATGCATTTTGATTGGAGGTTCCCGTGAAATCCCCTCGTTATTCAAAAAGTGTCAACATCACATGTGTAATTTGGAAGTTCCTCGTCCTAATTCGGGGAGGAACTATTGCACTTGCATAACTTTGGTTGGGAAGAACCATTGGAGCAACTCTTGGTGGAGGCGGATGAGGGTCTGGAATTACATCGTTAGGATTAGCATTTGCATTTCTACATCTCCTTGGTATTTGTGGTACCTGGAGTTCCTCTTGTTCTACATCTGTCACCCATACTTTTTACGTTACACCCTATGAAGGGCATAATAAAGGATTTTTTCTACTTTAAGGATAACCGGAATGTGCTTAGTTATTTAAGATTTTAGAGTCACCACTTGAGAATATAATGGTGTCCCAAGTCATCGGTTTAATTCTGAACCGAGAAAAGTTTGACTCTGTTACAGTCTGCAAACTAGAAATTTGGATAAGAAATTCTATTAACCCGGGAGAAGGTGTTAGGCACTCCCGAATTCCTGGTTCTAGCACGGTCGCTCAACTATTGTATTCATTTTTATTTGATGGCAATTATATGTTTTTAATTATATGCATTAGTGTTTCGCTTTTCAATTTTAAAGAATTGTAACGTCGTGAAAATGTATTCCTTAACCACACCGTACCAGTACGCTTGTGGCTTCAGATACATTTTAACTTCGTCAAGAATAGAATTTGGGTCACATAAATGTGCACTCGTACTTGAGAATGTATGTTAAAATTGTTCCTAAAATATATACGTCTTATTATTTTGGGAAAGACCATGAAATTAGCTAAACGGTCCTTCCGAATCTAAGTGTTTTATAACAATTAACTGAGGGCCTCGTACATTTTATTCTTAAACGAGGCTCATCTCATTTTATTTTATTAAAGGCTAAACCTAGAGTTGCTATATTTTCTAATACTGTTTTTACCTTATTGAAATAACAAAATGATTCTGCCTACTTATTTTTTTAATTTTTTGTTTAATTTATTTATGTGCAGAGCCCGTTGTTTTGGGCCTAGAATTCAAGTCAGTAAAGGAACACGGCCAGGCTGTGAGTGAAGGCATTCTTGGACCCAACCTATAGACATTAACCCATTATAGCAGATTCCTAGGCTACAGCTACGGAGTCTGGTTCTTTTAACCTGGGTCCAACCCATGTGATTATAACAGATTCAAAGAAAACACTTGCACAACTTCCAGTTTAACAACGAGTTACTTTTGAAACTATTTTGATTTATTTACAGTCATTATGTATTACTTGTCTTAGTCACTTATTAACCTTCTAAACTTGTTTTGATTTCTGTTGTCTCATCACTTTAAAAATCTATAACAAGGCTGGTATATCCAGGTATTAAGCTATCAAATATCGGCAAAACTAATCAAAAAGTGAAACCAACACTGTGTTCATACTAATTTAAACTTAGACTCACAATTGATCAAACCATGAAGCATCGAATTTAACATATCATAAACTAACAGTTACTTTTTTTACTTACTATTAGTTTTAGATTCTAAAAATTGAAGATCAACAATTGCTGTTACTTATGAATAAAGAAATCAGTTCTAATTTCCTTTCATTTACAGTCTGATTTTACTATTGAACATTCCTTAAATATTTTTAGAATTTAATAAGTATCAAGTTGGGTCTAATCCGGTTATAGATGTTGACCTATGTATTTATCTAGGTTTTGCCTATTGTTTTACTTCAATAATCCTAATCAGTCTAATATGACCGTTATAGTTAGTTACAATCCGTTACAATCATAAGCTATCCCTAACAAATGCATATTTTTCGTGTCTATACGATGCTATGTAAAGAAAAATTATATATGTGACTATCAAGTTGTCACGACCCCAAATCCGGTCGTGATGGCGCCCAGCACATTGCTAAGCCAGCCTGACCAATCAATATTAACAACAGAGCTAGAAGCTCTCTTTAACCCATTTAAGCATTTCAAAATATGAAACAATAGCGATACCAATAACGAAAACGGGAAACCAAGTCCCATAATACATCAACTCCCATAGACCAAGGGTCAAGAGTCATGAGCCTCTACTGAACATGAGTGTATAAAGGTTTACAAAATACCAAGTGCGGAAAGAAATGTCAATACAAAATCAAAAGATAGTAGGAAGGAATATCGGGTCCTGCGGACTCTGCAGCTACCTCGAATATCCACAAACGTCGCCTCGCACAGCTACTGGATCACTGCCGAGAGGTACCTGGATCTGCACACAAGGTGCAGGGAGTAAAATGAGTACTGCCAGACTCAGTGGTAATAAACAAGGGTAAGACAGCGCGGATAAGAAATCCGCAATAAAGCACTATGTAAAGCTATAATCAGCTACCCTGTCATAGAATCAATATTCACTGTACCTGTTCCAACAAATACCAATAATAGCATAACAGCTAGCAGATGTAGCTAAATGCAATGCAATGCATGATATGACCGCTACGGCGCCTAGCCCGACTCCAATTTTGGGTACCCGTGCTCACTGTGGGGGTTCAGACTCCGGAGGGGCTCCTACAGCCCAAGCACATCTCATAGAGATATTCCTGCGGCGTGCAGTCCGATCCAACATATATCTCGCTGCGGCGCGCGGCCCGATCCACTACTAGTCGGCTAATATGCAGGTACGGCCTCGCAAGCTCAAAATAGTTTTTGAAAACTCTTTTATCATTTTTCGGTTGGAAAACAGAGTAATGTCAAGTTCCGGAGATTGGAATTGGCATAATAACAAAAATAGTCGCGGACTAGTAGTAAACTAGCATGTCTATATGATAAGACAATGATAACGATCCTCGCGGGATCCAATAACTGGCTCACGGCCCACATGTATAATCAACCGCCCAAGAAGGGGTTCCTCGGCTCAAGAGTAGCCATTATCACGATATATATATGCAACCATCCGAGAAGGAGGTTCGACGGCTCTAGAATAGCCAATAATACAGTATCAACAAGTTGGACTAATATATAGTCTCCAATTCATGATCGACCCCGCACTCTCAAGAGTGTGCGTGTCTCGCCGCTATACAGCGTCACAAAGTGGTATACCGGGGTTTCGAACCCGCCGGTCATCACCCACATCTATTACTCACCTCAATACAGCGCGACGACTATTCCGCAATGCCCTTGCCACGAGAATCAAGCTCCGCACGTGTAGAATCTGATCAAATACAGTAGAAACACGACAAATTAGGCCAATGGGACTACACCCAATCAATACAACTCAATTTACATCAAAATTCCCAAAGTTGTCAAAACCCGACTTTCGGTACGCTTGTCGAAAAATCACGAAAGTCACATATTCGGAACCCTCATCTCAATACGAGTCTAAGCATATCAATTTTACCAAAATCGGACTCCATTTGCCCATTCAAAACCTTGATTTTCTAAAGTTCAAGACTAGGGCTAAATCCTCCATAAATTACCCCAAATTCCTCCATTTTCATGATATAATTGCATAATATTACCAATACTAATCATAGTTTAAGTCCATAGATGATTACCTGATGATTTCCCTTGAATTTCTCTTCAAAATCGCCCAAATCGCCTCTAAAGCCGAGACCCAAAATGTGTGAAATGTTCTGAAATTTTTCTAACTTCTGATACACTTACTTACAGCGATTTTCGCTTCCGCGGAATATTTTCCGCTTCTACGCTCCCGTATCCGCGACCAAAGGGTCGCTTCAGCGGTTCCAGGCCTAGCCGGCCATTTCCGCTTCTGCGAACAAAGGGCCGCTTAAGCGGACCCGCTTCTGCGGACTCGTCCGCCTCTGCGCATCACTGACCGCTTCTGCGGTATCGCCCAAGCGGAAAAACGTCCGCTTCTGCGGACCATGCCCCAATTGCCCTCGTCCGCTTCTGCGATCATTGGGTCGCACCAGCGACCCCGCTTCAGCGGAAAGGCGTCCGCTTCTGCGAAACACCCGCTCCTGCGCACCAATATCCGCTTCTGCGGACTCGCTCCTGCGACCAAAATTCCGCAGGAGCGAAAATGACAGAACCAGAACTCTCAACCTGAAATTTCCACAATTTTCTCCCGTTTAACCATCCGAAAACACCCCGAGGCCCCGGGACCTCATCCAAACATACCAACACATCTTAATACCTCATTCGAACTTGCTCCAATCCTCAAAACACGTCTAACAACATCAAAACCCATAATTCGCATCGAATTCAAGCCTAAATTCCTTAAAACATTCCAAACTACACATTCAATCAAAAACCCGACCAAACGACGTCCGAATGACCTGAAACTTTGCAGGCACATCCAAAATCACCTAACGGAGCTACTGCAACTGTCGGAATTTCATTCCGACTCCCGGATCAAAATCTCACCTACCGTTCGGATCTCGCCAAAATTCAACCTTAGCCAATTCAAGCCTATTTCTACACCGGGTCTCCAAATTCAATTCCGATCGCTCCCCTAAGTCACAATTCACCTCCCGGAACTAACCGAATCATCAGGAATCCGATTCCGAGCCCTCTAACCAAATAGTCAACTCCGGGTTGACTTTCCTTATTCAAGTTTCCTTCACAAAGGCTATATGCCTCATTTTCAATCCTATTCACTCCTAACTCACCCGATAGGCTTTAACACTGATATAAAATCATAAAACATGTATTTACAACATAACGGGGTGGTAATTCTCGTGACGACGGGCCGGGTCGTCACACAAGTACAAGTCATGAAATTAAGGTCTTCATTGTTTCAATTCTGGAAATCGCGTTACAAGGAAACGAGTAAGTACCTGGAACAAATGAACAGATCTATTAGATCTAGCAAACACAGCAACAAAAATGATTCAGCAACCAACATTTCAGTGGTAAACAACCACAGCAACACAACTCTAATAGCACCAGATTTGATTTAACAAAATCGCGAATCTAATAGCAACAACAACAACATATCATAAATTGGACTCCAGCAATAGAATTTTTTAAAAAGCAACCTGTCAAATTTCTTTAGTATTCAATTAAAATCTCTGTTATCAAATAATATCTATCTGATCTAATTTGTATTATTGAAACTGAGATATTTAGCTGTAAAACTCAATGGAACAGTCTCTCTATCGAATTTCACAGCTTTTTGTTTTATTTTTTTGGGTTTTCATAATGAACTTTGATATAGAAGAAAAGGATTTTTGATCTTAAATTGTTAATTTCAGATATGGAATTAATAGATAGTTTTTGGGGATCATCTAGGGTTCTAAAATTATAGGACTTCAAAGTCTCTAGGATTTAGAAAAAATCAGATTCAAAAATCTAGGAAAAAAGTCTAGAAAAGCTTCCTGAATTGAGACAAATACTGCATGTTTGTAGAGTTAGAAGTTGGAGGGAAATTTAAAAATCTGAAATTATTTAATAGTCCCTTATTTTTGCTTTGTTGGACTGATTAATACACTTATTTGCTTAAGGTTTGCACTAGAACCCATTCTAGAAGGTTCTAGCTAATTCTACCATGTTCTAATTCCTTGGAATTCCCTCACTTGTATAGGAAAACAACTAAAGTGTTCTTTTTATTATGCCCAAACCACCCTTAATACTCAATATTTATTACAATGGTACTATGTTCATTTCACAGTTATAACCGTACTGTTTAAGGTTTATTACAATTAACCTTTTTTAGCCCCGAATTTAACTATTATCAACCTAATACTCATTTTCAGATTTAACCACTGATTATTTTCTCAAATGAGCTAATTATAAACCAGGTATAACCAATCAAACCCTAAGTATTATTTATCAAACTAATTAGACTAAATTAAGAAAATATTAACACTAAAATTAACACTGATTAACTAAAATTACCCAACAATTATTCTTCATTTAAACAAATCTGCCATCAACCAATTATGAATTTGAATCGAAATAACTAATCGCTTATCAGATTAACCAGTCTATCAGAACAAAAATCAATAAAATTAAACTAACCTAATGAATGCCAAATCGAAATTAGAAATCAATAATGACTAAACACAATATTCGATTTTAAGAAAACAAAACCATTCTATCCGAGAAGAAATAGAGAACAGAGCCATTGTGAAAACAGGCAAATACTAATCTAAAATTTAACTAACATATTAATAACCTTTGAAATAATTAATAATAGACGAATTATTCCTAATTAACCAAAAGATGAAGTGGAAACTAAAACCAAAAAAAATAGACGAATTTTAAAGCTAGCAGACAAGGATGAACGAATAATAAAAAATCAGAAGCAAAAGAGAAATATGCATAGAAGTAAAATCAAGGGAAGGAAGACTTAGCTTTTCCTTTTCTTTTAAAATATGTCTTGATAATTAGTCTATACCCTCTCTCTCGACAACTTCATCGCAGGCAACCGATCTTGAACATTTGAGGATATTATTAGAGATCCCTGAGATTTGGGGCTTCATCACAGTGTTGAGGAGGTTTAAAAGATGGTGGGGTGTGAGTTTTGGGGAGGTTTGGGATGGTGGCGCCTAGGGTTTGCAAGATTTGGTGCTTTATGGTAGGATTCATTGGAAAAAGATTATAGATTCGGAGGGAGGAAGGAAAGGAGGTTCTTTTGGCATTGTTTACTCGGAGAAGGTGACTTGCCGCCACTGTGGATGGCGGAACCCTAGCGGCTCTATGACAGTTTATCAAGAAAAAGGTTCGAGGAGGGTAAGGGACGAAGATGAAGGTAACTGATTATAGGGGTATACGTATTTGTTCTAATACTGAAAAACCCATAATGAATTATAGCCATTGGATTAGAGTAAACCAACGGTTGAGATTGATTGACGCTACACGATGTCATTTTGGTTTTAATGAAAGATCGATCCATATCCGTTGGATTTAATCACTTCGACGACTCAGATTAACGACGCCTTAAACGGCGTCGTTTCGTGTTTTAAAGGGTTAGACCGGATGGTGTTGCCTCTTGGGATGGATTGTTTGGGCTATTTGGGGCCGGTTATGTTGTCCTTAATTTGGGTATTAATTGGCCCAAACTTATCTTGTCTTTTTTTTTTCCTTGATTTTAATTCTCGATTTTTTGCTCTTATAATTTTATATATTTTCTGATTTTTGTATTTTGTTGTATTTTAGTTTTTTCTTTTGCATTTTCTATATTTTTCCTATTTAGTATTTATTGTGATTTTATTAAAATTGTTAAACTAATTAACTTTGTTTATGGTAATTTTTCAATTAAAAAACAAAAATGTAATTTTGATTTTTCTTTAAAATGAATTAATATCTACTAAATGTGAAATTAATTTCAAATGCAAAAATGCATATTTTTGTATTTTTTACTTGATTTAAAATGCGCAAAGAATACACAAAATTCACACAAATTGTAAACATAAAGAAAAATTATTTATATTAAATTTTATGGGAATAACTCATATATAGGGTAAAAATCACATGCTCACAACTGTCCCTCTTTGCTCGGGAACACGAAGAGTTTCAGTGCAAAAATAAGTGAGCAGTAATGAGGAATTTTTACCCGTTCGAGTATTCCGTTGTGAAGCATTTTGAAAAGTTTTGACCGCAGCCCGCTTTAGAGGTTGCCTACATATCCTGGACTAAACAGGAATCAGGTCAGTACAGTTCAGGAATGTTTGGTAGCTGGGACTACCAGGGACTGTGATCTCACTGTTGTTGCTGTTGTTACAGCTGACTGACCCCTTATTACACCATGGTAAAAAAAAAAAGCTAGCATAAGCTATGACTTAGGGATTACAAAAATCCTATCTATGTTTTCCAACTTGTTCTTGTGTTGCCTTGAACTTGCATCTTGTATTCTTCCAATAACATTCTTGTTGTTGCCGTTGAACTTGTATATTGTATTCGTCTAACGATATTCTTGTTGTTGCCTTGATGGTGTTCAACCACTTCAATTTGAAATATGTGTCCATTTTCCAGGTGGACTCCTGCTTGCGATTACATTTAAAATGTATTCCCTTGTTATCCAGGTGGGCGCCCGCTTACAACAAAATAGACAACCAAAGAAAATTTTTCTGCCCCAATATGTGACTAGACATATCATGTTATCAGAAATTAAAACTAAAACTGTGATTTAGATTATTCTTCTCTTATTTTTCAGGTGGGTGCCTGCCTTCTAATTTTAAAATATTCCCTTATTTTTCAGGTGGGTGCCTAGTTTCTGACTTGAAAAATATTCCCTTGTTTTTCAGGTGGGCGCCATGTTTTTAATTTGAAATATATTCCCTTATTCTTTAGGTGGGCGCCTGCTTGCTATTTGAAAAAGATATTCCCTTATTCTTCAGGTGGGCGCCTCGTATCTAATTTTTAAAATATTCCCTTGTTTTTCAGGTGGGCACCTGCTTACGTCAAAACAAAGAAAACTTTTCCCCCAGTTTGATAGCATGGGTGCATGACATTACTGATAATTGGGATAAATTTGGCTATACTTCCCTTATTCTTCAGGTGGGTACCTGATTGCTAAGCATGAAAAAGTATTCCCTTGTTTTCAGGTGGGCGTCTACTTATTGTACTTGAAAAAGTATTCCCTTGTTTTTCAGGTGGGCGCCTACTTACAACATCCAAAACAAAGAAAATTTTCTCCCCCAGTTTGATAGCTGGGTGCAACATATTATCATACGTGCAATTTGAAAATTAAAGATTATACTTCCCTTATTCTTCAGGTGGGCGCCTGATTGCCAAAATCTTTTGTGCTCCTTCCTGACTAAAATTTATCTTAGGTGAAAATTTCATCGGACTAAGATTTTCATCTTAGGTGAAAGATTCAACAGACTAAGACTTTTATCTTAGGTGAAAAATTCATCAGACTAAGATTTCCACCTTAGGAGAAAGATTCAACAGACTAAGATTCTTTCCTTTTATCTTAGGTGAAAAATTCATTAGACTAAGACTTTTATCTTAGGAGAAAGTTTCAACACACTAAGATTTTGACTCCAGGAGATAACTCAATGGACTAGGTCCATTTTTGTGTAGTCTCAGGAGGAAGATCCATCGGACTAAGATTTTGACTCTAGGAGATAATTCATCAGACTAGGTCTATTTTTTGTGTGGTCTCGGAAGGAAGATCCATCGGATTGAGATTTTGGCTCTAGGAGATAATTCATCTGACTAGGTCCATTTTTGAATCCACACTTTCTTAATCTTTCAAATTCAACAATCTTTTCTTTCTTTTTTGACTTTTTCCTTCCTTTATTTTTCCAACTTCCGCCTTTCCCTTTTTCAAAATTATGCGTTCCTTTTCTTTTCAAATTATGCCTTCCTTTCCTTTTCCAACTTCTGCCTTCCTTTGCCTTCCCTTTTTCTGATTTCTGCCTTCCTTTTGTTTTCAAATTATGCCTTCCCTTTTCCACATTATGCCTTTATTTTGTTTTCAGATTACGCATTCCTTTCCTTTTCTAAATTATACCTTTATCTTAGGCGAACAATTCATCAGACTAAGATTTTCTTCTTAGGTGAAAGATTTAACAGACAAAGAATCTTTCCTTTTATCTTAGGTGAAAAATTCATCGGACTAAGATTTTCATCTTAGGTGAAAGATTCAACGGACTAAGATTTTACCTTTTATCTTAGGTGAAAAATTCATCAGACTAAGATTTTCATCTTAGGTGAAAGATTCAACAGATTAAGATTCTCTCCCTTTATCTTATCCTCATCCGAAACGTTTTTTATCTACCTTCCAACTTGATTATCCGCCTTCAGAACCAATTCCCTGAACTGGTGTTTCAATCCTTCAAAATAATTACTTTCCTTAAAACCGGTGTTTCCTTTCTGAAAACTATTTCCCTCTCTTTTTCTTTGTAAAAACAATTGTATTGACCTTCTTGTTCTTCAGATAAATACCCGACTTCAAGAAAATTTCAACATGATAGAAAATTTTCTGCCCCTATTTGAAATCAAAGAAAACTCTGTCAATTGAAATGAGGTGGTTGGTTTGTGGCCTTAAAATTTGATGACGATTGTTCTTTCACTTCCTCTGATAACTGATTTTCACTTGAATGCCTTGCATGTTTTTTTATTATCCATTTTCCCTCATCGTCCTTGTCGCATAAAACACTTCTGCTTTGTTCAAACCCGCATCCCTTACGGCCTGTCATTTTATCAATTCCTCATGTTCATGACAATTGCCATCACCCTCAAAGTGTATGTTGTTCTTTTCTTGACAAATCCCACAAACTTCGATCTTGAAGTCTATTGTTCCTTCAGTTATTTCATTAAAACTTTAGTCATTTCTTGACTGACTCCTTCCTTTGTTAGAATATATACCTTCTCTCCGTTTGAACCCCATACTTCCATTTATTATATTGTTCCCGAGTTGGCCCTTTGCCGACCTATGTGTCTCCCATTAACCCCAAAACATTTTTATTTGTTACCTACTTCATTGCACATGTTGCTCTTTTGGTTTAAATCAGCGGCCTTGCCTTTGAGGTCTTTATTGTGCTGTCACTAGTCATGATAATTTTGATTGGGAAGATTTTGATTGTCATTGGTGTACCACTCTTTGTCAATCCTATCCCGGGACATTCCTTTGATCTATTCACCTTCATTTGTTGTGTTGTTTGCACACCGAGCCTTCATATTTCGAAGATTCCCAAAGCACATTGACAACTGGAAACTATATCATGTTTGACATTGTTCTTGACTTACGACAATTTGATGTGTTGGCCAAATCCCATCTCGTGCAATTGGAAAGCTTGGTGGTAAATTTTGAAATCATTTCTTTATTTGTTATGACCCGACAGACTCAGGAAGAAGGTAAGATAAGCAAAGTGGGAAGAATAGAGTGAAAGAAACAAGTAGGGAGAGACGATTCCTAATAAGAAACCTACAGAAAAATGACCCATCGAATGTGAATACCTACTCTAGTGACCTTGACATGCACTTTTAGCCTTCTCTGTATAGCATATTCGATGCTCAACTCTTTTTGCAATTTTCTGTGAAACTAGTCTTCAATACTCCATTTGCCCAATCTGATTCATAATCCTTAGTCGACTTGTAGTGCCCATAGTGTTTTCAGCATCAAGTCTCTCTCATTTTTTGATTTTTCTCTCAACTCACTATCGCCTTACGGTGCCCGTGAGGTTTTTCACCGATAAGAATCTCTCATTTTGGTTTCTCTCATCTTGGAGTCCCTTGGTGGTTCCTATCATCTCTCAAATTCTTCATTTTCCTTTGTTCAGACTGGAGTGTTGCCCCTGATGTGATTCACCTTTGCTTGCTTGACTACGCATTTCTTGAAGACTATTCGGAAGCTCTTTCTTTGGACCATAATTTGGCTTTTGGTTGGGTTTAGAAAGAAAGGTATAAGGGCTCAAAATATTTCAATGTGGATTTTTAAATACAATTTTCGGAATAATATTTTCCGCAACAAACATAACTTCTGCCCCAGTTTCAATCTTTGGGAATTCTTGGATTTTTTTTCTGTTATGACTGAACCTCAAAGGCTACCTACGTACCCTTTCGGGATCAAGTCAAAACGTAGTTCGGATCATAAAATTGTTTTATTGTTGCGATGTTTCCTTCCTCCCATTCTTCTTTTCTTCTTTCTTTTCTTTTCTTTTCTTTTCTTTTCTTTTCTTTTCTTTTTCTTTTTCTTCTTTTCTTTTTCCTTTATCTTTTTTTTTTCTTCTTTTCTCCTTTCTTTTTCTCTTATTTTCTCCTTTCTTTTATTTCTCACTTGATTTCCCCGCTCAATCTTCAATTTTTGTTGTTGATTCCGAAAGAGGGATATGAAAGAAAATATGATAAGGCTCAAAGGTATAACAATGGATAAAGTGTTTGGATAGCAGAACAAAATGCCTCTGTCATTCGAATATTCAAAACATACCAAGTACAAAAAATACCTTTCGACTAATCCACATATTTGCCTTCTATATTTGCCGATTCTTAGTGCTATTGGGCAACAATCTCGATACCATGAATGGCTCATTTAGCCTTGGGGTACTCTTGCTTTGGCTTTAAACCGATGAAGTATGATGCATTTCCAAGGCATTTTTTTACGTTCTGCTTTCCCCCCAGTATTCACTTGATTCAGACTTCACAGTATTCCTATATGTTTTTGTTTCTTCCGAGTATCCTTACATCTTCAACATTGTTTCATTGCTAAATTGACTCTTAAAATCAGGCCAAGAATTATATGCATGTCGTGTTGCTAAAATCAGTATGAGAAGAATTGTAAAGTGATTAGAAATGGAATGACTAGAAATGTCGGGAAATAGAGAGTTATATTAAACTGATGGGTTGAAACAACAAGACAAATGACAAAACGAACAGACTAGACTAGAATTACAAACCTAGATGACACTAAACAAATTTATTACTAAACAAAGCAAAGTGGAAAGATAGAAGGTTCTCGACTCCCAAGAAAATATCCAGATTACAACCCTGAAATAACCCGGGCAACATAAATGACACCAAAATAAACCACCAAAACTCCAAGAGATGGAGCGCCTTCTCAATTACCAAGCATGGCATCTTAGCCACTGAGTTCTGCATTAATGTTGCCAAGACCACTATTTGTTTTAATATCTTCAACTTCAGTTGACAGTTTCCTAAGAAGATTCTTCTCCCCTACGTCACCGGGCATAATTCCCACCAGGTGTGCCGCCTCATGTAATGGATGCAACATGATATTTTGAATGCCACTATCTTGAATTAAGTTTTCCTGGATCATCCTTTCTATTTATCTCTTCAAATCCCGACAATTTTCCACATTGTGCCCTAGAGCATTGAAGTGGTATTCACGCATTTTAGATGAGTCAAAGCTACTTGCACGTCGATGCACCCGATTTGGAGGAGTAGGTGCAATCATGTCATGTTGTTTTAACTTCTCAAACAAGCTTGCATAGGACTCTCATGTTGGTGTAAAATTATCTTTCAACTTTTGTTGTTTTCCATACCCCTGGCTTTGATGTGGGTTATAAGGTTCTTGAAAATTTTGCGGAGGCTAGTGGAGATTTTTTGATGTTTGTGCTCGCTTTCTTGGGTGATTTGAGGGTTGAGCAACATATTCGACTGGATCAACAGAGTATGAAGGGTTCTGATGTGTGTAGTAATGCTTAAAAGGGCCAAGGAAAACCTGATGGGGCTACATAAACCTTCGAGATGTTCTCCTAGCACCTCTTCTCAATCCTGACATCATCATAATTTCTTCATCTCTCCTATTTGCATCACCAAATTCACTTTAGACAGCTTGAGCAACATTTTTTAGAGCTGCTTGACTTATAATTATGCCTGTCTTAAGACTGTCTTGCACCATTTCTCCCATTTTGATTATTTCTTCAAAGGATTGACCAACTGCAGACATCATGTTTTAAAAGTAATTTGGCTCTTGAGCTTGAAGGAAAAAAGTGACTAACTCGTGGTCATCCATGGGTGGCTTAGCTCTAGCTGCCTACTCTCTCCATTTGATAGTATATTCCCTGAAACTTTCAGTTGGTTTCTTTTTCAGTTTGGAAAGGGAAATGCGGTCTGGGGTAATGTCGATATTGTATTGAAACTGTTTGATAAAGGCCCATGCCATGTCATCCCAAACGTACCAACAAGATATGTCTTGATCCCAAAACCATTCACATGCCATTCCCAAGAGGCTTTCCCCAAAATAAGCTATAAGCAATTCATTATTTCTTCCCACACCTCTCAATTGGTTGCAATACCTCTTCAGGTGGGCTATGGGGTTTCTATGTCCATCGTAATTTTTAATTTTGGGAACCTTGAAACCAGGCGACAATTGGACATCGAGGAACATACATAGATCTCTGAAGGCAACATTCTTTTGACCTGCCATTTCTTGTGTGTTTTTCAGCTTTTGTTCTAATATTTTCACTCTTTGAGCTACTTCTTGTTGTACCCACTTTCAGGTAGGCTTCTCGATGTTCGAAGGAAGATCAAACGAGTACGAGTGATACTCGGGAAAGTGGTACTTTTCTTGCTGTATAGCAAATTGTGACTCCTGAGAAGGCTGTCCCTGGCTATTGGCCCGTGCTTGACGTATTTTGGTCATTTGTTGTTTCAGTGTTCTATTTTCCTCAACCACATCAGACCCTTGTTGAACTCTCTGACCCTGAGTTTCTTGAGCACTCGTAACAGCTTCGATGTCATTTATCATTTTCCTTGGATCTTGCTTTCCAATTTACCACAACCAACCACCTCATCTTTCTAGATTAACAAAACAAAGCCACCATGTTAGCATTAAGGTACTTTTCTTATTGATTTCCTTTGTTTTTCCACTACTTTCTTTTCTTTTTGCCCTTTTGACTTCGTTGAGAATAGAATTTGGGTCATATAAATGAGCACCCGTACTTGAGAATGTATGTTAAAATTGTGCCTAAAATATCCATGTCTTATTATTTTGGGGAAAGACCATGAAATTAGCTAAACGGTCCTTCCGAATTTACGTGTTTTATAATAATTAACTGAGGGCCCCGTGAATTTTACTCTTAATCAAGGCTCATCACATTTTATTTTATTAAAGGCTAAACCTAGAGTGTGCTATATTTTCTAATACTGTTTTTACCTTATTGAAATAACAAATCGATTCTACCAACTTATTTTTTATTTTTTGTTTTCTTTATTTACGTGCAGTCCCCGTTGTTTTGGTCCTAGAATTCAAGCCAGTAAAGGATCATGGCCAGGCTATGAGTGAAGGCATTTTTTGGCCCAGCCTATAGACATTAACCCATTACAGGAGGTCCCTAGGCTACAGCTACTCAGTCTGGTTCTTTTAACCTGGGTCCAACCCATGTGATTATAACAATTCAAAGCAAACACTTGCACAACTTCCAGTTTAACAACGAGTTACTTTTGAAACTATTTTGATTTATTTATAGTCGTTATGTCTTACTTGTCTTAATCACTTATTAACCTTCTAACCTTGTTTTGATTTCTGTTGTCTCTTCACTTTAAAATCCTATAACTAGGCTAGTATATCCAGGTATTAAGCTATCACATATCGGCAAAACTAATTAAAAGGTGAAACCAATACCGTGTTCATACCAATTTAAACTCAGACTCACGATTGATCAAACCATGAAGCATCAAATTTAATATATCATAAACTAATAGTTATTTTTTAACTTATTCTTATTTTCAATTTTTAAAAATTAAAGATCAACAATTGCTATTACTTATCAATGACAAAACCAGTTCTAATTTCCTTTCATTTATATTCTGATTTTACTATTGAACACGCGTTAAATATTTTTAGAGTTTAATGAGTATCAAGTTAGGTCTAATCCGGTTATAGATGTTGACCTATGTATTCATCTAGGTTTTGCCTATTGCTATACTTCAATAATCCCAATCAGTCTAATATACTCCCTCCGTTTAAATTTATTTTGATAAGCTATCCCTAACAAATACTCCCTCCGTTTAAATTTATGTGAACCTATTTCCTTTTTAATCCGTGTCAAAAAGAATGACACATTTCCTTATTTGGAAATAATTTACCTATATGCAATGATTTATTGCCACACAAAATAAAAGTGCCTCATTTTACACCACAAGTTCAAAAGTCTTCTCTCTTTACTTTAAATTTACTACAATCCGTCACAATCATAAGCTATCCCTAACAAATACTCCCTCCGTTTAAATTTATGTGAACCTATTTCCTTTTTAATCCGTGTCAAAAAGAATGACACATTTCCTTATTTGGAAATAATTTACCTATATGCAATGATTTATTGCCACACAAAATAAAAGTGCATCATTTTACACCACAAGTTCTAAAGTCTTCTCTCTTTACTTAAACTATGTGCCCAGTCAAATGGGTTCACATAAATTGAAACGGAGGGAGTACATATTTTTTGTGTCTATACGATGCTATGTAAAGAAAAATTATAGATCTGACTATCAAGTACAAGTCATGAAATTGAGGTCTTCATTGTTTCAATTCTGGAAATCGAGTTACAAGGAAACGAGTAAGTACCTGGAACAAATGAGCAGATCTATTAGATCTAGCAAACACAACATCAAAAATGATTCAGCAACATCACTTCAGTGGTAAATAATCACAGCAACACAACTCTAATAGCACCTGATTTGATTCAACAAAATCGCGAATCCAATAGCAACATCACTAACAGATCATCAATTGGACTGAAGCAACAGATTTTTTAAAATGTAACCAGTCTAATTTCTTCAGTAATCAACTAGAATTTCTATTATCAAATAATATCCATCTGATCTAATTTGTATTATTGAAACTGAGATCTTAAGCTGTAAAACTCAATGGAACAGTCTCTCTTTCGAATTTCACTAATTTTCACTGCTTTTGTTATTTTTTTAGATTTTCAGAATGAACTTTGATATAGAAGAAAAGGATTTTTTATCTGAAATTGTTAATTTCAGATTTGGAATTAACAAATAGTTTTTGGGGATCTTCTAGGGTTCTAAAATTATAGGACTTCAAAGTCACTAGGATTTAGAAAAAATCAGAATAAAAAATCTAGGAAAAAAGTCTAGAAAAGCTTCCTGAATTGAGGCAAATACTGCCTATTTATAGAGTTAGAAGTTGGAGGGAAATTTAAAAACCAGAAATTATTTAATTGTCCCTTATTTTTACTTTGTTGGACCGATTAATACACTTATTTGCTTAAGGTTTGCACTAGAACCCATTCTAGAAGGTTCTAGCTAATTCTACCATGTTCTAATTCCTTGGAATTCCTATTTTACCCTCACTTGCATAGGAAAACCACTAAAGTGCCCTTTTTATTATACCCAAACCACCCTTATTACTTTATATTTATTACAATTGTACCGTTTTCATTTCCCAGTTATACCCTACTATTTAAGGTTTGTTACAATTAACATTTTTTAGCCCTGAATTTAACTATTATCAACCTAATAGTGATTTTCAGATTTAACCACTGATTATTTTATCAAATGAGCTAATTATTAACCAGCTATAACCAATCAAACCCTAAGTATTACTTATCAAACTAATTAGACTAAAGTAAGAAAATATTAACACTAAAATTAATACTGATTAACTAAAATAGCTCAACAATTATTCTCCACTTAAACAAATCTGCCATCAACCAATTATGAATTTGAATCTAACTAACTAATCACTTATCTGATTAACCAGTCTATCAGAATAAAAATCAATCAAAATTAAACTAACCTATTGAACGCCTAATCAAAATTAGAAATCAATAATGACTAAACTATACCCATAATATTCGGTTTTAAGAAAACAAAACCATTCTATCCGAGAAGAAATAGAGAACAGAGCCATAGAGAAAACAGGCAAATACTTATCTAAAAATCAACTCACATATTAATGACCTTTGAACTAATTAACAATAGACGAATGATTCCTAATTAAGCAAAATATAAATAGGAAACTGAAATAAAAAAAACTAGATGAATTATAAAGCTAGCAGACAAGGATGAATGAATAATAAAAAATCGGAAACAAAAGGGAAACATTCATAGAAATAAAATCAATGGAAGGAAGACTTAGCTTTTCCTTTTCTTTTAAAATATTTCTTGATAATTCGTCTATACCCTCTTTCTCGACAATTTCATCGCAGGTAACCGATCATGGAAATTTAAGGATTTTATGGAAGATCCTTGAGATTTGGGGCTTCGTCACAGTGTTGAGGAGGTTTAAAAGATGGTGGGGTGTAGGTTTTGAGGAGGTTTTGGGGTGGCGGCACCACCGTGGTTTATGGTGGCGGTGCTGTCGTGGTTGGTGGCAGCGGCGCCTAGGATTTGCAAGATTTAGGGCTTTATGGTAGGATTGATGGGAAAAAGATTATAGATTCGGAGGGAGGAATGAAAGGAGGTTCTTTTGGCGTTGTTTTGGTTGGAGAAGGTGACCTGCCACCGTAGTGGACGGCGGAACCCTAGTGGCTCAATGGCGGTTTATCAAGAAAAGCGTTCAAGGAGGGGGTGGGATGAAGACGAAGGTAACTGATTATAGGGGTATACGTATTTGTTCTAATATTGAAAAACATGCGCAAATAATACACAAAATTCACACAAATTGTAAATATAAAGAAAAATTATTTATTTTAAATTTTATGGGAATAACTCATATATGAGGTAAAAATCACGTGCTCACAACATCATCAACCTCCTCCCCCACGACCATGTTGTCAAGAGGGATATTCCCATTCAAAGCCATTTGTACTTGTTGGTTTGACACTAATAAAGTTAGTAAAAAGAAGGAGAAGCTAAACACTAAACTAGCTACACATATAGTCGGAAACCGTAAGCTTCTCGAAAATGGCGCCAAAAAGCGATCGGTGCAGACTCAACAATTGGGAAGAGTGGGCGCTAACAAATTTTACCTAATAGTGGATTGGGGGTCAATTTCCTCAAGGAGCTAGTTGTGGGAGTCGGGTATTTGCGAAGTCTAGGAAAGTGATTTAGCTCCTAATTTTGCTTCTAACATTTTTGGGTTTTACTATTGTTTAACAACTAAATTTTATCAACTACAATTATAAGCTAAAGTTTACAAGATAATGATGCTAGTTGTATGAAATAATAGAAAAAGCACTAGGGTCGTAGCACTCGCCTAGGTGACTAACTAACGGGTATAGAATTTCAATGTAAGGATGACGATATGGGATATATGGATAACCTTTGCACTAGCACTCACTCTCACACCTCTCGGTAGAGAGAGTGATTTTGCCCAATTGACTCTCGAGAGACCGATTGGGTAGGTTAATTTGCCCAAGCAACTAATGGTTCAAGTAGGGTAATTACTCTCTAGAGGTTTAACTCGTTAGTTGGGACTACCATTCTCATGGGTCCATCCAAAATCCTTGTTGGTTAATTATGAGGTCATAGACTCTCTTTCTCAAGTAGAGTCAAGACCTACTAAGCTAGACTTAGTGTTTGGAACCACCAAATCCAAGTGAAAACATACAATTAACCCAAATACCAAACGCCCACAATCATCCAAATATTAAGCAAGAATGCCCATTAATTACCCATACTAGGGTTGAGCCACAACCCTAGCAAATGGGTTTAGCTAGACATGGAAATAATAGAAATAGAAAAAATAGTAGAGAAATTGACATAATATTAAACTACAATGTTAAACCACTTGAATCTACGCTAATTGTATGATAAATTGCCTACAATAGGCTAATACAAGTTGTCTTGTGCTCAGCTGCTCAGGCAGAATCTAATACTTGATCTAAAAAGTAAAATGTTCGATTTATACTACACAGGAAAAACCAGACAAAAATACCCCTGAGGGTCTGTTGCTGACCGCTTAGAAATGACATGCGGCCGTGTGGGGTAAGTGGTCTTCAATTTATGGCTTCTGGACTTGAGTATGCGGACCACGTACAAATGTCACACGAGCGCATGAGGCAAGTTATGCGGACCGCATAGAATTGTGCGCGGCCGCACAAGACAATTGATGTAGACCGCATAACTCTAAGTTGTGGCTGCACTATGTAAATTATCCTTGCAATGGCTCTCTGATATTTCATCCACGCGGACCGCACTGATTTGGTGGGCGGTCGCGTGGAATTTTCCTTATAAAAAGTTAAGCCTCTGATCACCTTCTTTGCGGACCGCATGGAAATAGATTACGGTCCGCGTGGATCTTCTTCATAAAATTGGTTCTCTGAACTTTTCTGCACAGCCGTAAGACAAAACAGTGCGGACCGCGCAGCTTGGGCTGGAACTTGTCTATTCTCTGAACCTTCCTGTGCGACCGCATGACAAAATAGTGCGGTCCGCATATGTCTCTTTTTTCCAAGCTTCGATTATCTTCTGGCGCTTGGCAGGTTTCACTCCTTTTTGAGCCGATTTGTAATATTCATCATCTAGTCGCTCAAACTTGCAATCAAACACAGCTTATAAGCAAATCAGGACTAATCAAGACCAATTTATGCACAAAGCTTAGGGAAGAATGGGTATAAAACATACACAATTCCCGATTATTATTACCCCTTTCATGGGTAGTCGAAAATGGAATCTCTATCCTCTCCCATAGGTCAAGGATCCTATTCATAGATTTCTGCCATCCCTTTTTCGGACTGTCTGAGTGGTAGAGAAGAAGGCTAGGGGATGGGGCTTCTTTTTCAGCTATTTTTCCTTGTATTTATATTCGAGAACTTCTTGTGCTTATCATGATTTATCATGGTTGGGTCGGGGAGGTATTTCCCCCTCATTGAGAGGCCTTGACCTTGTCGCTCGTATCGAAAGTAGCAATGATAGAAAGAAGTCAAACTCGTTGGCTATTTCTGCAAGATGGTTGGGACGGGCTCATAGCCGTCGTGGTCGCGTTGTTAGATTTTGACCAATACAGTAAGTCCCTTCGTTCCTTGGGGTCATGTCTTACTGACCTCGGAAGACGAATCATGTGTGCAACGTAATCGGGGGAAGTTAGATTCACATTTTGTTTATTAGTCACGTTATGAATTTTGAAACTGCCCGGGGGTGTCTTTCTAGTACTCATGTACCGTTATGACGGTTTCAAAACTGAAGCACCGGTTGATAAATAAAATGTCACTTTTTGCATGCATTCATAATGGCACATATTTTTGAGAGGCTAAATTGTTTCACACTCGGCCAGTCTCTAGTGGCGACTGTAGGTTTTCGTTCCCCGGAGAATTTGTGTCTTATAAATTGAAGGGATCTCTCATTCATTTTTCACATTTCATCATTCATCTTTGAGAGAATTCCCAAGATATCTCCTTTTATGCTAATTTGAGCTCTTATTTTCTCCCTTGCTCGTAGTAATCTTCAATTTTATCAGTTCTTCCACAAAGTTCCTTCCTCATATTTTTTTGTGGGTTAAAGATGGCAGGAACTTCTTCTTGTGATAATCTCCCGGCTACCCCTCCGGCAGCTGAGAACCTCGCTTCGACAACCGGAAATTTAAAGCCGATAGTATATGAAGATGTTCCTTCAGTAGAGGAAATTTTATCCCGCCCGGGGAGGGCAGTGGTAGATTTCAGTGCCGATGGTGGTGAGGAGTTTGTATATATTCCTCCCTTATAGGGGAGACAAGTATAGCGTATTTAAAGGAATAATGGATTTTATCCCGCTCGGAGAGGGTAGTGGTAGATTTCAGCACCGATGGGGGTGAGGAGCATGTAGATATTCCTCCCTTATAGGGCAGACGGGTATAGCGTATTTAACGGAACTATAGATATTCCCAATTATGTGAGTATGGTACCAGCAGGAAGAGACGACATGGTCTAAATCGACCAGTTCTCCATGTTCTATGCTTACCCCTTCCTCGTGGGATACACGCTCCCACTTCCTATGTTAATGGTCGACTTCTGCCGCTATTATGAGGTGTGTCCTTCCCAATGCTCTCCTGAAGTGACTCTAAGACACGTGCTCAGCCTATTCGTTTCTCAGAAGATTTGCGATATTACGATCTACGCGCGTCTCAAAAAGTTTGGTGGTCAAGATGGACAACAAGACCAATCGTCCCTTTTTTGATAATTTTTTCTTTGTGCGGACCAAACACCTCGTGGCGGATCCAACTGGATTTCCAGAAGTGTTGAATTTTTCCCGTAAGTCTCTGTCCTTGATTAGTAGAGTACCCGCTTTGTCCTTGTTCTCTTTATATCTTATTTTGTGAATATTGATATATTTTTTGCTTTACAGTAGAAAAGCTATCCATGCCTCCTTTAGAGGGGATTCGAGAATGGGCCGAGGACGTTCTTCCCCATACAGTAGGAGTTCGCACGTGGTCGACATTTTATGAGATTCTGACGTAGCCCCTTACAGCTGAGATAGCACCCTTATTTTTTACCTGTCTCTTTTGTTTCGATCTTACCTTTTGAATATTATTTGTGTGGCCAGGAGAGTTCGTAGAGTTAGGGCTCCTTAGTTAGCTTTTCATCGATCAGCTGCGTCCGCTCGTCTCAATGTAATACTTACGGTTGTCCTTCGTCAAGGGTAGCGTTGGTAGAATCTGCGGCCTTGGCCATTCTAACCCGGGATATATCTCGGGACGAGGTCCCATCTCGTACCATCCATCCTCAGAATGCCTCACCATCGACCGGGGAGGAAGAAGGACCATTGAAGAGATGGAGGGTGGATTCGAGATGGCTCCTCCGATAATAATTAACTTGGATTATCCCCGGCGAACCCAGAGAAGGGTGTTGTTGCAGCGTCTGTCGCTGAGGTGGAGCGAGTGGTCGGAGTTGTTCCAGTCAGATCCCGAAAACTTTTGCTATTGCAGTGACCTAGTAAGGAGTTCCCACTGTTGATGATGTATGACATCTTACTGTAGCAGAGAATCAAACCCTTGGTACTGCCGTCGTGACCTCGAGTGTGCCTTCCTCGTCCGCAGCAGGTCACGCCATACTATTAGCAGTAGAGAGGAGAAAGAGTGTAGTGGTCGATGGATACGAGTCCAATTCTGACTTTGACCCTGATGATGTTCAGATGTTCAAGGAGGGCATTACTCACTTGGTGGTTCATGCGTTTGGGTCAGCCTAGGGATGGGCATATATTGGGTAAAACTGATAACCCAAACTATTAATTCTTTATGGGTTAACAGTATTGGGTTGTTGGGTTAATGGTTCGGTAACGGTTTTGAATTGTTTTACTATTGAGTTAGTGGTTCAGGCATCGGTTTGCTAATTTTTTTAATGGTCTAACCGATAACCCAATAAGAATAAATAAAATTATGACTTTACCCTTAAGTATATACAAATTCTAGGGGTTTCAGTTCATTCTCTCCTATTCTTTCTCAGCCCCACTCTTCAATTGATTCATCTTCATTATTCAACCTTACTAGTTACTCCTAGCACAAGTCTTTAGTATACTACCAGTGAATTATTCTTTTCTGCTTAACTCTAGATTGAGTTATCTTATCAGGCAAATCGATAACCGAACCGATAATGATCTATAATCGATTAATCGATACCCGAAAATCGATACCTTATTGGTTATGTTATCAGTTTATCGAATTTGTAAATTGACAACTGATATGCTAAACTGATAATATTCATAATCGACCTGAACCGATCGATGCCCACCCCTAGGTCAGCCCGTTTCGTCGAGATCCCCTCCGACATAAACCTGTTCGCACAATGAGGTAGCTTGGTACCACAATTCAGCTTGCTGTGTTCAGAGGCCGAGAACAAGTCCCTGCAAAATGTTTTAGATGCCTAAGTGATGGATGACGTGGTTGTGATGGGCTTACAGGTACATTATATCTAACTTGAATTTGCTTCTCTTTTGTTGTAGAATGAGCATTAGTTTAATTGCTTTCTTATTTTACAGACGTACTTGTTGGAGGCTGAGAGCATCCGTAGGTCCAATGTCTGATCAAGGATCTTCTTGCGGATGAAGGAAAAGTAGCATCCCTATCGCAATAGATGTCGTGAGTTGCACGAATGGTTGAGGACCGATCCTCGCAACCGGGCTTTGGGCAAGGAGTTGGAGAAGAGGGACCAGGAGCTAATGGAGGCTCTCAGTAGCAAGAGTGAACTTAAAGGGAAAATCCGCCTTAAGGACAGGAGCTCGAGGTGGGCAAAGGGGTCGCTGCGAAATGCGATCACCTGTAGGGCATGTTAAGCGCAATATAGTTGGAAATAGAGTAGAGCCATGCTAGAATAACGGAGATTAATGCCGAATGGAGAGGGAAGTTGACTACAATAGTGTAACGACCCGGCCCAACACTGTGCATATATTGTCCGCGTTGGGCCTAGCCCGCACGGTTTTGTTCCTCCCCAGGCCTGTTACAGGAACCACTGGGGAAAAGGCCTATTGTAGTATCAGAGTCCGGAAGCTGGCCCCATACCCACAATATATTGTCCCCTTTGGCATACAGTGCCTGTTCCAGGAACCACTGTACCCTCAGGGTTTTGTTCCTCACGTGCATGTTCCAGGAACCACGTGAGAAACAAAACCCTGAGGGTACAGTGGTTCCTGGAACAGGCACTGTATGCCAGAGGGGACAATATATTGTGGGTATGGGGCCAGCTTCCGTGCCAACTCTGATACTACAATAGGCCTTTTCCCCAGTGGTTCCTGTAACAGGCCTGGGGAGGAACAAAACCGTGCGGGCTAGGCCCAAAGCGGACAATATATGCCGGATTTGGGGTCGTGACAAGTTGGTATCAGAGCCTAGGTTTACTAGGCCTCATGAGTCTTGAGCCGGTTAGTAGAGTCTTGTGGATCGGTACGGGGACGCCTGTACTTATCCTCGGGAGGCCGCGAACCTTTAGGAAACACTTCACATTTCTTGGAATTCTTATCGTGCGTACTTGATTCAGCTTGAGATATGCTTTTGAAATTCCTTCCGCACGTCTGTGTACGCATCGAGCGCTCAGTAATGTAATTGCCTTGGGGCTTGTGATTTCCCCGAACGAGGGGCGAGACATAATCTCTGTGAGTTCATGTTGGGCCAGTCGGAAAGACTTGAGGCCGGACCTTGTCTATGACTTGAGCATCGAGGTGCTGATTTTGTGAGTGGTGGCAATAGATAATGTACCGAGGGTTTGAAACCCCGTATTTGCACTATACAGTGTTATGCTGAGATGAAACACGCGTCATGTGACGAGCGTGGTGGCATTGTGACTGGGGATTTGGACTTGGTCCTTCCCGATTGATAGTCTTACTATGTATTATGACTGAGATTGAGCTTATAATTGTGTAATTGGGCTAGTAGCCATGTTTGGGGCCTTGTGCCGATCTGTAGAGTATTAGGGAGGCTTACTAATGGATGAGTTGTTAATTGTTCGACTCTTATCTAATCTGTTGTGTAGCTCCGAGCTATGGGCGTGGTGAATATTTATCATATCTCTTAATTGGAAGGTAAAGTGCCTTACGTGTAGTGGAATGAGTTTAAACTCAGAAAGACTAAAGTGATTATGCTATGTGTATCCTGGTGGAAGGTATTGTGCTGAAATGCTAAATTGAGAAGAAGTAGGAGGGTTAATTCTCATGTGTAATTGAAAGGTATTTGATAGGTATTATGATGCGAGCATGTGTAGCGTAGGTTCAAGTATAAATTGTGATAATATGATTCGTATAGTATTGAGATTTAATGTTGTTGAAATACATTGTGATGTCTTGTTGAGTTGTGGATGTATTGTTAGAATGGTTTGGTGATTCTCTGGCAGGTGGATAGGCCAATTTACAAAGGAAACTCTGCCGAAACTTTTGGAAAATTTGGGACTTAGAAAAGATATTTGTCACCTAAAGAGTGGGCGTAACTGTTGTGTGTAATTGAATGCAAGAATTACAGAAGGGTTAAGGTCTCTGATGATTCGAGTCTTTGTCAAGGCTTGTAAATGACTTGAGTTTAATCTCATTGTAACATTTCGGCATCACTTGAGTAATAATGATATGAGTGGTTAAAAGTGCTTTGATGAATGGCTTCGAGCCAAAGAGGTTGCTATTAAATAACTAATTGCACGGTTGTGTGCTATGTGGGCACTGTCTTTAAGTATGTTGGGAAAATTCTGACAAGGTTATGGCCCTTCGTAGATGTGAAGAAATACTAGGATGTTTTGAACTACTGTTGGTAAGGAATGTTCGGTGTATAGAAAAGAAAGATAGCGAATTGTACCTGTAAGTAATCATCTTCTGCGATGTCAGAGTTCTAACAAAACACGAGTGGTTCTACTCAATAGGACAGTTGAATTACAGTTGAATAAGGGTGAATGATGCCCGAGAATGGTTTTGCGGTGTTCAAGATTTTGCTTGTAACAAGCATGGGGAGGAAGAAAACCGTGCGGGCTAGGCCCAAAGCGGACAATATATGCACAGTGTTGGGCCGGGTCGTTACAATTGGTATCAATTATAACGACCCGGCCCAACACTGTGCATATATTATCCGCTTTGGGCCTAGCCCGCACGGTTTGTTCCTCCCCAGGCCTGTTATAGGAACCATTGGGGAAAAGGCCTATACACATGTTGGTCCAACATCTTTACTTAATTAGCCCAGGACTCCCTCTCAATTCCGATGTGGGATATTTGGAGAACTACAGTGCCTGTTCCAGGAACCACTGTACTCCGCCCACCAACAAGGATTCAACGTCCTCGTTGAGGGTACCCAACGCATCGTACTTAGAGAGTCGGCTTTGATACCAATTGTAACGACCCGGCCCAACACTGTGCATATATTGTCCACTTTGGGCCTAGCCCGAACGGTTTTGTTCCTCCCCAGTCCTGTTACAGGAACCATTGGGGAAAAGGCCTATTGTAGTATCAGAGTTGGCCCGGAAGCTGGCCCCATACCCACAATATATTGTCCCCTCTGGCATACAGTGCCTGTTCCAGGAACCACTGTACCCTCAGGGTTTTGTTTCTCACGTGGTTCCTGGAACAGGCACGTGAGGAACAAAACCCTGAGGGTACAGTGGTTCCTGGAACAGGCACTGTATGCCAGAGGGGACAATATATTGTGGATATGGGGCCAGCTTCCGGGCTAACTCTGATACTACAATAGTCCTTTTCCCCAGTGGTTCCTATAACAGGCCTGGGGAGGAAAAAAACCGTGCGGGCTAGGCCCAAAGCGGATAATATATGCACAGTGTTGGGCCGGGTCGTTACAAATAAAGAGCAAGGTTTCCGATTTAAAGCGCATGAAGTGGACAGCATTAGATGATTCGATAAGGGCAGCAACCTTAGTGTAGGCAGTTCGTGTGCACGAGTCCGAGCGAGAGTCGGAGAGTTCTACTGCGGCCCTAAGGGTGGTGAGGCTCGAGGAGCAGATTATCACGATTGATCAGGAGGCTTTATCCTATCTAGATTGAGATGCGGCCTTAAAAGAGGAGAATCAGCGGCTGAGGACCCAGGCTGGACCGTCCCATGATGTTGTTCGCCACCAGGCTCATGAACTCTTGGTCTATGCCGAAGCTCAGCATGACATTTTGAAGAACTTGTGGGAAGAGGGCACCATGACTAAGGCGGCTTTCGAGGAGGCACGCTAGAAGGATCGTGGGGCTTGTGCCAATTGTGGATATAATGTGGAGACACCCGAAGTTGAGAGGGGTGCAAGTGGTGACAATGATGGGCCTTATGGAGATGATGATGGCAACGCCGATATTGGCACCGAATGAGGAAAATATTATGCTTTATTGTTTTTTTAATTTTGTACGCTAGTTGGTGTTTGTTAGTTTTGTGTTGTTGAATTTTTTTAGTTGGCCGGTCTTGACCAGATGTAAGCAGCAATAGCCCGCATTTTTGACTTTAAGAATAAAGAACTCATTTTCGCTACTTGCCTTGCATTTCAATATTCTCTATTGATTTATGATCTTTTCGCGGTGTGAAGCTTGTCAGACGAGTCCCGATTCTCCTTTTGTGATGAAGGCTTCTGGTCTTGTGGATTTCATTATGAACTTTTCGAGGGTATAGCTCGTCCGGGATTGAGCAAGGTTGAACCTGTTGATCCTTGATGATGAAGGTCTTGGCCTTAAGGGTGTTATTTTATAATTTTCGAGATAATAACCCATCCGAGTTCAAGCGGAGTCAAATTTATCGATCTTTGATGGCGAAGGCCTTAGCCTTAAGGGTGTTACTTCATACTTATCAAAATAACAGCTCGTCCGAGTTCAAGCAAGGTCAAACCTGTCGATCTTTGATGGCGATGGCCTTAACCTTAAGGGCATTATTTTGTACTTATCGAAATAATAGCCCGTCTAAGTCGATCGAAGTCGAACTTATCCATCTATTATGGTAAAGGCCTTAGCCTTAAGTCCAAGTTCGAACAAATTTGAACCTATCGATCTTTGATGGCGAAGGCCTTTGCCTTAAGTCCCGGATTGAACAAAGTCGAACCTGTCGATCTTTGATGGCTAAGGCCTTAGCCTTAAGTCAAGGTTCAAATGAAGTTGATATCGATCTTTGATGGCGAAGGCTTTAGCCTTAAGTACCGGTTCGAACGAAGTCAAACCTATCGATCTTTGATGGCAAAGGCCTTAGCCTTAAGTCCTGGTTCGAACAAAGTCGAACTTGTCGATGTTTGATGAAGAAGGCCTTAGACTTAAGTCCTAGTTCGAACGATTTCAAACCTATCAATCTTTTATGGTGAAGGCCTTAGCCTTAAGTCTGGTTCGAACGAAGTTGAACCTTTCGTTATTTGATGGCGAAGGCCTTAGCTTTAAGTCCCGATTCGAACAAAGTCGAACATGTTGATCTTTGATGGTGAAGGCCTTAGACTTAATAGTGTTATTTTGTACTTATTGAAATAATGAAACATCTCAGTTCGAGCGAAGTTGAACTTATCAAACTTTGATAGAGAATGCACTTAGCCTTAAGTCCTGGTTCGAATGAAGTTGAAATTGTCGATCTTTGACGGTGAAGGCCTTAACCTTAAGGGTGTTATTTCGTACTTATCAAAATAATAGCCCGTTCAAGTTTGAGAAAAGTCGAACTCATCACACTTTGATGGTGTGGGCAATTAGCCTTGGACTCAGTTCGAGCGAGGTCGAACTTATCACACTTTAATGGCGAAGGTACTTAGCTTCATGCTCTATTCGAGCGAGGTCGAACTTATCACACATTGATGGCAAAAGCACTTAGCGTTGGACTCAGTTCGAGCAAGGTCAAACTTATCACATTTTGATAGCGAAGGCACTAAGCCTTATGCTCAGTTCGAGCGAGGTTGAATTTATCACACTTTGATGGCAAAGGCACTTAGCCTTGGACTCAGTTCGAGCGAGGTTGAACTTATCACATTTTGATAGAAAAGGCAATTAGCCTTATGCTCAGTTCGAGCGAGGTTGAACTTTGCCAAACTTTAATGGAAAAGGCGCTTAGCCTGAGTCCCTGTTCGAGCGATGTCGAACTTATCAAAATTTGATGGCGAAGGCACTTAGCCTTGGACTCAGTTTGAGTGAGGTCGAACTTTGCCAAACTTTGATGGTAAAGGCACTTAGCCCGAGTCTCAATTCCAGCAAGGTCAAACTTATCAAACTTTGATGGCGAAGGCACTTAACCTTGGACTCAGTTCGAGCAAGGTCGAACTTTTCACACTTTGATGGCGAAGGCACTCAGCCTTATGATCAGTTCGAGTGAGGTTGAACTTTGCCAAATTTTAATGGCGAAGGCGCTTAGCCTTGTTTTGCTGTTTACATCGTTGAACGCCATGGGTGTTAAGTGTCGACTTTATTTTGACATGTGGTCTTGTGTTTTACATGTGTTAAGATTGTTCGCCTAATCGTGGAATTTAGGTTGCTTCAAGGTGATTTTTGATTCGTCGTTTGAAACTCCTCTGCACCAGTTTTTGGCCTGACACTGTATGGTGGATAAAGAGGGATGCTCCATACTTCTGCCCGGCGATTAAGAGGGGAAGGGGGGATGCTTTGCATCACTTCTCTCCTTGTTCGGGCTGTTCGAGATCGATATGGCAAAGGATTTTAGCTCCATTTGAAACATTCGATTCTTTTTTCTCGAGTGCAGTGCCATTGACTCTAGTTTGGTTTGGGTTTTCTTTTTGGTGTTTTTTTGGCTTCGATCCAGGAAGAACTAGATATTTTTACTAGGAAATCCCCATATACGGTGCCAAATTGTTTGACTCAAAATTTATTAAATAATTTTTAAGCAAATCAATCAAAAGAGGTGAAGGGTAAATCATAGACAATCATAATCAATACTGGATCGAAGGACAGAATCGAAACATAGAAATATTAGACAGAAATAATATTTCTGAAATTTTATTGTTTGTATAAATTTATCCTGCCTCTCCTTGAAGAGTTTCAAAGAATTATAATAATATTACCCCCTTCATGGGTAGTCGAAAATGGAATCTCTATCCTTTCCCGTAGGTCAAAGATCCTATTCATGGAGTTTTGCCATCCCTTTTTCGGGATGTCTAAGTAATGGAGAAAAAGGCAAGGACCCGGGGCCCCTCTTTTAACTCTTTTGCCTTGTATTTATAGTCGAATACTTGTCGTGCTTATCATGATTTATCAGGGTTGGGTCGGGGGAGGGGGTGTTTCTTCCTCATGGATAGGCCTTGACCTCATCGCTTGTATCGAAAGTAGCAATGATCGGATGAAGTCGGGTTTGTTGTCTACTTCTGCAGGATGCTTGGGACTGGGTCATTGCCACCGTGGTCGTGTAGCAAGATTTGGACCATTACAATGTTGGTATGTTAACCATTCGAATTTAAATATTAGGTTGAGATGCAATTAAACAAAGTGACATGAATAATGAGGATTTATGTAATCTATTTCCATCTAATTTTGCATTGAGGCCGTGTTATTCTTGTTATTGTGGTTAGGGGTGTCGATGGTTCGGTTGGACCTATTATTTTATAAATTTTATACCATACAGATTTTTTTGGTTATTCTATTATAACCAAATTAGACTTTTCGAAACTATCTCAATCATGTCGATTTATCTTCGGTATCAGTATGGTTTGGTAAATTTTTGGTAATTATTTTAAATGCCATGTAAAAATCACTAGTAGAAGTAGAATGCAATAACATACGTACTTTTTATGACTTAGCAAAACTCTCTGGATATTTTTACCATTTAAATGATAATGAATTAAGAAAATTTGAAAGATGACTAGAGTATAAATCCATCAAATATTCTACTGCATCATAAACGAAACTAAGAAAATTCAAAGAATATATAAATTGCACGCGTGGAAAGATGTTAACCAAGTTAAATTTAAGAATAAAGTCTATAGAAGATTAAACATTTCAAAAATAACAACAACAACAACAACAACAACATACTCAGTATTATCCCACAACCGACATTGTGGGATCTGGGGAGGCTAGTGTGTACACAGACATAATCCCTACCTTATGAGGATAGAGAGGCGGTTTCCAATAGACCCTCGCCTCAGGAAAGCATAAGCACCCCATTAATGAAAATTCACACAAGAAGGGACAGTACCAAAAGGCTATATAAAAGTAAATAAAAACAACAAGATAGTAAGGTGATCAACAAGGAAAGAAAATAACGGTAAGTAAAAATTTATTACCAACAAAAAACGAGACTACATGCCAATACTACTGTTATGAACAATCTAGACTACCGACTCTACTACCCTAATCCTCGACCTCCATACCTTCTTATTAAGGGTCATGTCCCAGTCAGCTGAAGTTGCGCTATGTGTTGCCTAATCACCTCTCATCAACTTTTCTTTGGCCTACCTCTGCTTCTCCGTAGGCCCTCCAATGTCAACATCCCACACCTTCTCACCGGGGTGTCTGTGCCTCTCCTCCTCACATGAACAAATCACCTAAGCTACGCTTCTCGTATCTTGTCCTCAATAGGGGCCATACCCGCATTGTCGCAAATAGCCCCATTCTGGATCCTATCTAACCCGGTGTGCCCACACATCCATCTCAACATCTTCATCTATGCTACCTTTATCTTTTGGACAAGAGCGATCCTGACTGGCCAACACTCAGCCCCGTACAATATCGTTGGTCTAACCACCACTCTGTAGAACTTACCCTTAAGTTTCGGTGGCATCATCTTGTCACACAAAATACAATAAGTGAGTCTCCATTTCATCCATCATGCCCTAGTACAATGTATGACATCTTCATCAATCTCACCAATCCCCCCCCCCCCCCCCCCCGAAATATTAAACAATTCAAAAAGATAAATCTAATTCATTCAAAAAGAAATATATTCAATAAATTGTAGGTTTCTACTTCTAATCGCTATATTATCTTGTATTTTGCTAGTGAATATGCTGAAAATAATTTAGTTTCAATAGAAGTAGCATAATAGGTTTGAGAATTAAGATTTTGAGTTTAATTATTTGTTGCCTTGTAACTATTTCATAATTCCAAGTCCCAAGAAAAAAATTCAATGCTTTATTATTTTTAAACTTAACATGTAAATATATTTTGCACATTGAAAATTTATTCGCTAGGGTTCGGTATATTTTCGATTTATTTTTATAGAAATCTACCCTAATAATCGTACGATTATATATTTATATAAAAATCTACAGTTTTATTAAAAGAAACCAAAAATTTGATTCGGTACATTATGATTCGATCAGTTTACTCGATTTTAAATAACCATTGACACCCCTAGTTGTGATTGTATGTATGGATTACGGAGTTGCCGAAAATGTTAACGAAATTTACTCTATAAATACTAAGAGCCCCTTTAGACATTATTCACTTGAAGATGCATTTCGAAAATTATCGAAATTTTGAAAAACTCAAAAAAAAAGTTATTTTTCAAAATTTTTACTCAAATCACTCACAAACTTGAAAAACAACCCAAAATTATATTCACGTTAAATACCATTTTCAGTTAAAAAAGTTATTCCCCATTTTTAAAATTTTATAATTCCTATGTCCAAACGCCCACTAAAAGCTTGATGCTATGGCGGAAAAATGAGCAAACTCATTTAAATATCGGGAAGTTTATTTATTTATTTTGCAAAAAATGGTAGGCCGTCATTTGAAATTGTGACAGCATAATTAAATTGCATTGAAACTTCTTGTCAAGTGATCTAGTTTAACTCCATAGAAAATTGATAGTTTTTAAAGAAAAATGTTACTAGTAGTAAATTACTTTATTATTGTATTAATACAAAAGAGGAAAAGCATGCGTCATCCTCATGGACCCATCTAAATTCATTATCATCCGACGTCAATATAAATTATAATGATGACCAAATCACCATTTTTTGACTATTACAATCTTATCATTATCTTATAATAATAAATTAATTAATATAAGCATATGTAATAAGGATTTAATTTTGTTGCATCGTTGTTTTTTATTTTTATATTATCACTTTTAGCCGGTGTCAGAAATTATTTATATCTCGTTATCGAAAAAGTATATATATTTGTTTATAACATACATAATATATATATATATATATATATATATATATATATATATATATATATATAATTTATATTTTAATTTATTATTTTTACAGCGGCTATACCTGTGTCATTTTTTTCTTATTTTCTTCTTCTTTTGTGGGTTCCATAAGGCAAAAGAAAATTATTATCGTTTCAATTGCAATCTCTTTAACCTTTATTTATTGTTCTTCCTTTTGTGGACGTGCGGAACAATCATTCTTTTTTCTTTTGTAATTTTGGTTTTTTTCTTCTTTTCTTTTTCCTTTTTTAAGACCCTACAAGAAGAACCAAAAATTAAAAAAAAAAAAAAAAGCACAACTTGGTGGGATAAGTCTACTTTTCAATATCAATGGTTTAATTTATAAAAAAATCCTTAATTATATTAGGAAAAGTAATTCAAAAGTTGTTTTAATTTGAGATAAACATGATCTTATGAGATCTTGTTTAATTGGATGTGTGCCGATTAACAACCCACTCTTCTAACGTCTTACTCATATATTATTCCACGTTGTTTCCGATATTACAAAACACATACGTTATAAACAAAATTTTCAGCAGAGGGAATCCAATATTTAATCTTGATGGATGCATTCTTTAAAGTTTAAAGTTTCTTTTCGGTCTTTTAAAGTTTTTAGTAGTAAATTTAGTGATTTTTTAAAGTTTTTAGTAGCAAATTTAGTGATTTTTTAGATGTATATTTATAGTTCGTGATGAAAATATTGTTGGTAATCTGTGTTCAAAATCAGAAAATCAGAGAAGTAAACAAACGTTAGTTCAATAAACGAAACGTGATATAATAATTCCGAGCCCACAAGTTGCTTGTGTGTCCTTAAGGAATTCAATCCCCTCACTGTTGCCCAAGGTTTTGGATTAATTCCTCCCAGGATAGAACTGAATAACTATTCTGCAACACTGGCAATCGAAACTACGGAATTTCAGCGAACTCAATAGACGAAGCAAATCACACTTGACACTTATGTTTATTTAAAAATAATGCAACAATATAAAAAGAGGGGAGAAATTTTGAGATTTTTTCATATTAATAAAATGAGGCCAAGCCTCTAAATTTATAGAGAAAGGAGGGTGAGATGAAGAGGTGCAATCCAAAAGGTGCCTCTTCCATTTCCCATTCACACTCTTTAAAAATGCAACAATCCCCCACATGAATGGGGAATGGGCATATGTGAAAAAACATGCATAAAAATACTGTGTGATTCGCAAGTAGGATTAATCGCATTTGGATAAGTAGGTTTCCCTTTGAACTTTCCGTAGTGAACTTATGTCGGATATACTTGGTCAATCGGTGGAATTGATATCTTTGAACCGTCGAGCTTTGGTGTATAACTAGACAACCATAAGTCACACAATCAACCCTTAACCGTCTTTGGTTCTCATTGTTGTGTTCGTTTCAGCCTTGAACACCACCTGGTTCATAAGTGCATAGAGAACCGGCCTTACAGAATTCTCCTTGAAGCGGCTTACACTTCACACTTACATAGGTGATTCCTAAATGTGTTATCCCATAGATACACTATTTGATATACCCTGTATCAAACTTAGAAACCATTAAAAATGTCTTAACATTTTATCCTTGTTACTCAACATTGTCTTCATCACGAGAATGGACTAAAATATTATATTTGACAATGTTGAACCGGTCATGCATAACTTTGTTTGCTCCTTGAACCTAGATCTCGGACCTCCAAAATTCTAGGTAGAGTTACCGCCATGATGACTTGTCCTCGGCCATAGTCCCATCCCTTAGATGATTTCTCAACTCCCTCTCTAGTTAGGCCTTTTGTAAGCGGATCCGCCAAATTAGCCTTTGATTTTACATAATCAATTGTGATAATTCCACTAGAAAGTAGTTACCTAACGGTTCTATGTTTGCGTCTTATATGACGAGACTTTCCGTTATACATAACGCTCACATCCCTTCCTATTGTCGCTTGATTATCACAATCTATACATATAGGTGCCAAAAATTGGGCAAAAATAGAATATCTTTCAAGAAATTCCGGAGCCATTCGGCTTTTTCACCGGCCTTGTCTAAGGCTATAAGCTAAGCCTCCATTGTAGAGCGGTCAATGCACATTTGTTTGGACAATTTCCAAGATATCGCTCATCCATCGACTGTTTAGAATCGATTGAACCGGTGATTTAATTTTCGTCACTATACCCCTCTATTGTTGCGGGATACTTGTTGTAGTGCAAAACATAATTTGGAGTATATTTCAAAACTCGTTCCATTGTCATGAACGTTCAATGCAAACTTCCTTATGCTGTAGACTAATATGTCTGGACTTTCAATTGCATGTCATATTATTGACTACACTTAATGTAGTAATAGTATATTATAACAACAACTGGAATGATTGGCATCAGTTGTGATAACAACTTTTTAACACATTTATCAATCACTCCGTCATTTTCAAGCATTTGTATGCTGTTTATTCATACGTCTATATGAAATACAAATTATAGCACCTTCCATTTATGAAACAAATCCAACTTGCATTGGAATTTGGTCATGTTCATCGGTTGGTTCACCTCATTATAGACCAACGTACTAATATATTCGTTCATGACGGTCATGTCCATACAAAAACGTATAGACGTATCTTTCTATGAAAAGTCACAACCTTCAAAGTGACATCATTTCATAAAAGAACTAAACAATATAAATTCGCATTGACCTTTCGAGAAAAGCACGTGACCAACTTCTGAATTCATAGTTTCTATCAACTAGTCTTCATTAAGACTAAACAACTGATGAATTTATCAACTACTATATCAACGAGTTTCAAAAATTATATCAATTAGACATTACGAACATTTGCTTTTGTCATGCATAAGATAAAAGCCCCCACATTTTAAATATTTCATCAACATATAATCAAAATAACGACTATATGACTTGAAGTATTCTTATTGTAAACACTTTTATTTATACTCATTAATTTTTGAAACTATTTAACAATATTATTTGGTCAAATCTCGCATGTCATTATTTGGGTGAGTTAACAAGTCGACACAACTTCCTTTCTTTTTCGGGAACCATGAACCCTTCAGGTTGTTCCATGTAAATTTCTTCCTCCAAATCTCTATTTAAGAATGTTGTCTTTTACGCCCATCTGATAGATTTCAAGGTCATACACTGTGGCTAACGATATTACTATCCGAGTAGGTGTAATTCTTGTTACCGGCGAATATGTGTCAAATTAATCAAGACCTTTTCGTTGTCTAAACCTTTTTGACAACTAATCTTCCCTTATATTTGTCAATAGTACCATCAACTTTCATTTTACTTGTTGAAAATCCACTTAGAATCCAAAGGTTTATTTTCTGGAGGAAGATCAACCATTTTCCCAAGTATGATTACTTAATATGGATTCTATCTTACTATTGACAACCTCTTTTCAATATTGTGCTTCCGAAGAAGACAATGCTTCTTTAAACATTTGAGGCTCATTTTCCAACAAGAATGTTAGAATATCATGTCCAAAGGAAGTACAGTTATCCTTTGACGTTTACTACGTCTTAGATTCACCACAATAGGTGTACTTTCTTTTGCTTCTTCCCGTGTTCAATTAGATTTTTCACTAGATGACTCACATTCCTTTTATACAGATAACTATTCTCAAAGAATTCAGCATTATCTGATTCAATTACCGTATTGATTTGAATGTCGGGATTTTCTGATTTATGAATCAGAAAATGATATGCCTTACCATTTGTTGCATATCTTACGAAAATGAATCAACAGTTTTCGATCCGATATTTATCCTTATGGTTTTAAGAACTTGCACTTTATCCAAATATCCCCCACAAATATTTCAAGTTGGGTTTTCTTCCTTTTATTCATTTTTCCTGTGACGACCCAAAGGGTCATCACTTATTTTACATTTCGAGCTTCTGAGGCCTTGAAAACCTCATTCCATGTTGCCTCGATTTACGTTTACAATCCGAGCATGTAGCCGGAAAGATTTTTTGATAGAAAATATGAATTCTATGAGAAATTTGGATAAAAATGATATTAATATTGATATGGTTGACTTCGGTCAACATTTTTGGTAAACGGATCCGGACCGAGATTGGATGGTCCCGAGAGGTCCGTAGGAAAATATGGGACTTGGACATGCGTCCGGAGTCGAATTCTGAGGCCTAGAGCCCAAGTTATGAATTTTTCTATGAAATTGTTTTTGATGAAATTGTTAAAGGAAATGAATTAATTGACCTTGATATCGGGCTAGTATTTTGGTTCCGACGCCCGGTACAAGTCTTAAATATTATATATGTGATTTCTGTAAAGTTTGGTGACATTTGGATGTCGTTTGAGATGTTTTGGACCTTGAGTCCCAAGTTTGAAAGTTTTGAAAACCAAAGGTATGAAAATCATGAATTTGAGGCTTGATTTGATGAAAACGAGGTGATATTGGCGATGTGATCGCACGAACAAGTTCATAATGTGTTTTTGAGGTTGTGTACATGTTTGGTTTGGAGCCCGGGGGCTCGGGTAAAGATTTGATAGGCCGTTGGATGAAATTCTGAATTTTTGCACTGCTGGTTTTTCACCCAGCTGTTGGCTTCGCAATTGCGAAGTATTTCTCGCAATTGCGAAGGGGGCACTACAAGGCAGGGCTCGCAAATGCGAACCCTGATCGCAAATGCGAAGCCCCATTGACCCAGCCTTGTTCACATTTGCGAAGGTCCCCAGTGCCTGCCTATGTTCGCAAATGCGAACAAAAGTTCGCAAATGCGAACATTCCTTAAACAGCCTATGTTCGCAAATGCGAACTTAGTTCGCAAATGCGAACAGTCCCTTTGTCTGCGAGTGTTCGCAAATGCGAACAAATGTTCGCAAATGCGAACTTCCCAGCCTTAGCTTATTTTTCAAACTCCAGAAATTGGTCGGGGTTCGCAATTGCGAACCCATGTTCGCAAATGCGAACACAGAGACCTGTAAAACACGATTTTAAGTTCATTTCTTCACTTTTTACAAAACAAAAACACCCATTTGCGATTCTTCACGGATTTCTTCTTCATCAAAACGATTGTAAGTCACTTTTTACTTAATTCTTTCAATTCCTAACATCATTAAACATGTTTTTCATTAGAAATCAAAGGTTTTCATGGTAGAATTATTGTTTTTGTTAGAAAATAGGGTTTTTCATAAATTGGGGAATTGGACCTCGAATTGAGGTCCGATTTTGAAACAAATCATATACATGAACTCGTGGGGGGATGGGTAACCGGATTTTGGTCCGAACCCCGAGTTTCGACCATGTGGGCCCGGGGTTGAAATTCACTATTTCGGGCAGAATGTTGTAAAAGATGTATTTGGTCTTAAGAATTAGTTTGTTGAGTAGTATTGATGATATTATATCAATTGTGTATAGATACGATTGGATTGGAGCCAAAGTTGAAAGAAAAAAACATTTCCACGGATTGAATTGTTCATAAACACTCGAGGTAAGTGTTTGTTCTATCCTAGCTTGAGGGAATAGGATTATGTGTTATGTGTTATGTGATCGAGTGCGGTGTATGGCTGTGGTGACGAGCATCCATACACTGGCGTCTAGTATGACCGTGAGTCGTTGGAAAATGATTATTTTGAGATATATTACGGATGAATTGTTATTGTTCTCCCTTGTTGGGACTTGTTGTGAAGATAATTATTGATTGCCCTTGATGGGACGGTTTATGAATTACTGTTTCTTTCTTTGCCCTTAACCGTGATTGTTATTTGGGTGAGGAAGAGTGATAATGCACGAAGGGTGATGCCGTGCCATGTTTATTTATTTATGCACGAAGGTTAATGCCGTGCCATGTTTATTTATTGATTATGCACGAAGGATCATGCCCGTGCCCTGTTATTGAACCATGTACGAAGGATCATGACGTACTATGGATGTGAGGATGAGAGTAAAAGCACGAAGGGTGATGTCGTGTACTTTATTTGCTTATTTGGTGAGGATGAGAGTAAAAGCACGAAGGGTGATGCCGTGCAACTGCTTGCTATTTCTTGGCTTGATATTACTTGTGTTTACATTATACTTTGCTTTTCCTTGTGAATTTATTAACTGTTGTTAATTGTTGAATTCTTTGAGATATTCCTTATTGTGTTAATACTTGGTTATTTCTTGTTATTTTGTGGTACACATATATATATTGAATTGCACAGGTTTATGTGGGTGTCTGGTCCTAGGCTTGTCACTACTTCGCCGGGATAGGCCAGTGTCACGGCCCAAATCCGGTCGTGATGGCGCCCAACAATCAAGCTAGGCCAGCCAGACCAACAATTTAATTATCACAAAATACCCGTCCCCAAATGGACAACCCAAGAAGAATATATGAGTTTAAAAACTGCAATAATAATAATACTGAACCAAATACTGACACTCCCAAAGATCCGGAGTCACAAGTCTAGAGCCTCTAACAAAACCCAACAAGAAATAGAGAGTACGATATAGAAGTACTCAAGTCTGAATACAAAATACAAAATAGCAACTGGAAATGAGAGGAGAAGCTAGGTTCTGCGAACGTAGGCAGCTACCTCAGCAACCCGATATGACACTGCAACCGCTGGAATTGCCTGTCTACTGCTCCTGAGTACCTGAGTCTGCACACAAAAGGTGCAGGGAGTAGAGGTGAGTACTAAGTACTCAGTGAGTAACAAATATATATAAGTAGCTGACAGTAAGAAATCCACAAAATACCACAATATGAAGCTACACTACAGTCCGAATCTCCTACGAACTAGCAGAAACAATACAATACAACTACCACAGAATAAGTCAACAAATACAGATGCAATGCAATGCACATAACCGCTACGGCGTGTAGCCCGATCCAATTTAACGTCGACGGCGCTCACCGGGGGTGTGTACAGACTCCGGAGGGGCTCCTACAGCCCAAGCGCAATACTGCTGCGGCGTGCAGCCCGATCTACATATCAACCACCGCGGCGTGCAGCCCGATCCCATGCTCAGTCCACAATAAGCAATTAAGTCACAAAACAATTCATTTTCCTTAATTCCAGTTCTCAATTCATAATTTATGAAAAATACTTTAACTTTATTAAATTTGTAAAAGCTGGTGACTTAGCATTTCAAAAGTGTGATTTCAATTTCCAGGACTGAGATCAGTGATTTAAGCAATTATAGCTATCACATAAATATTGTCCTCTAAGGACGCTACGGATCGGCACAAGGCCCCAAACAAGGCTTACAGCCCACAAATATAGCAAATACAGTGTATTTCCAACACTAACAACATATTATTCACTTCCGAGATGGACCAAGTCTCAATCCCCAGTCACAATCAATCCCGCACCTGCCACGGTGTGCGAGCCACGCCCTACTAGCGTCACAATGTGCTAAGCCGGGGTTTCGAACCCTCAGAGGCTACTATATACACAAACCACTCACCTCTAGCCGGTCGTAGACTCGTCCGCGATGCCTTTTCCTTTGAATTTAGCTCCCTCGTGCGTGGAATCTAGTCAAACCAAAATAATTATATCAAATACGGGTTAAATAATCATAACCCATTTCAATTTACATGAATTTCGCATAAATACACCAAGTTGGTAAAACCCGACCCCGGGCCCCACTGCTCGGAAAATTTCGAAATTAGTACCAACGCGACCCTCATCTCGCCACGAGTCCGTGCATATAAAATTTATCGAAATCGGAGTTCAAATGGCCTTCCAAATCCAAAAATCCCGTTTTCAATATTTAGGCCACATTTCTTCAAGATTTCAACCCAATTTCATGAAAATTGATGTTAATACTACCATAAAATGATGTTTTTGAGTCAAGAATCTTACCTCCGACGAATACCCGATGACTTCTCGGTGATTTCCTCGAGTTTTCTTCTCTCTAGGGCTCAAAATTGAGTTTTGGGGGTGTAAACCCCTAACCCCTCTGCTTCTGGATTTTATTCACTGCCAGAAACTTTTGTTCTTCGCGTTCGCGTGAGCCCCCACGCGTTCGCGATGAACAGCTCCGCCTTACTCTTCGCGAACGCGACGCTTACCACGCGTTCGCGATGCTCAATTCCAGTTACCCTTCGCGAACGCGACGCCAACCACGCGTTCGCGATGTTCAAACTCCCAGCCGCCCAGATTCCTTCTACGCGTTCGCGATACTTCTCCCGCGAACGCGAAGCACACTCCCACGACCCTACGCGAACGCGACCCAAGCAACGCGTTCGCGATGCTCAACACCCCTGGCCTACGCGAACGCGTCTCTCCCCTTCCCGCGAACGCGATTCACTGAAAGGCTTGGCCTTCGCGAACGCGACACTTGTCACGCGAACGCGAAGGCTTAAGGGCTTGGGCAGAACCTGCAGTTTTTCTGCAGATTTTTGCCAAGTCCAAATGCCCGGTTGATGGTCCGAAATCATCCCGAGGCCCCCGGGACCCCAACGAAAACCACCAACGTACTCCAAAACATGATACGGACTTGTTCCAATCATAAAAACACCATTCTAAACATCAAAATCACCATTTCCACACGAATTCAAGCCTAAGTTTCTTCAAAACTTTCAAAACTAACATTCAATCCAAAACCCGATCAAACGATGTCCGAATGACCTGAAAATTTGCAGTCATATCCAAAATCACATAACGAAACTACAGAAATTGTCGGAATTCCATTCCGACCCCCGGATCAAAATATCACCTACCATCCGGATTTCGCCAAAATTCAACATTCGCCAATTCAAGCCTAAAACTACACCGGACCTCCGAATTCAATTCCGATTGTTCTCCTAAGTCATAAATGATCCCCCGAAACTAGTCGAATCATCAGAATCCGGTTCCGAGCACTCTAACTCAATAGTCAACTCTTGGTTGACTTTCCATATTCAAGCTTTCTACAAACATGCTATTTGTTTCATTTTCAATCCAAATCACTCCTAACTCACCCGATATACTCTAATACTGTTATAAAAGCATAAGATATGTAATTGCAAGGTAACGGGGTGGTAATTTCCCGTAACGACGGGTCGGGTCGTTACATTCTCCCCAACTTAAATAAACGCTCGTCCGCGAGCGGGTTAAGAAACATACCTGGAGTATCAAACAAGTGTTGATATCTGTTCCGCATCTCCTGCTCGGTCTCCCAAGTTGCTTCCTCCATGGGACGACCTCTCCACTGCACTTTCACTGAAGCTATATCCTTGGATCTCAGCTTACGAACCTGTCGACCCAAAATGGCTACTGGTTCCACATCATAAGTCAAATCCTCATCTAGCTGTATCGTGCTGAAGCCTAACACATGAGACGGGTCTCCGACATACTTCCGGAGCATAGATACATGGAACACCGGGTGAACTCCCGACAAACCGGGTGGCAAAGCAAGCATATAAGCCACCTCCCCAACTTTCCTAAGCACCTCAAAAGGTCCAATAAACCTTGGGCTCAACTTCCCTTTCTTTCCAAACCTCATAACACCCTTCATAGGCGAAACCTTCAACAACACCTTCTCACCTACTGAATAAGACACATCTCGGACCTTCCGGTCCGCATAACTCTTCTCACGCGACTGAGCTGTGCGTAGTCTCTCCTGAATCACCTTCACCTTGTCTAAGGCATCTTGGACTAACTCTGTCCCCAACAACCTAGCCTCGCCGGGCTCGAACCAACCAACCGGAGACCTACACCGCCTCCCATATAAAGCTTCATACGGTGCCATCTGAATGCTGGACCGATAGCTATTATTATAAGCAAACTCCGCCAAAGGCAAATAATCAGCCCATGAACCACCAAAATCAATGACACAAGCACGCAATATATCCTCTAATATCCGAATAGTACGCTCGGATCGCCCATCCGTCCGTGGATGAAATGTTTTGCTCGGCTCTACTCGTGAACCCAACTCTCGCCGAAATGTCCTCCGAACCGAGATGTGAACTGGGTACCTCCGTCCGATATAATAGAAATGGGAACTCCATGCAATCTCACTATCTCACGGATGAATATCTCCGCCAACCGCTCCGAGGTATAAGTAGTACACACTGGGATGAAGTGAGCCGACTTGGTCAACCTATCCACCACCACCCAAACCGAATCAAACTTCCTCGATGTCCGAGGGAGTCCACTAACAAAGTCCATAGTTATTATTTCCCACTTCCACTCCGGAATATCAATACGCTGGAATACACCACCAGGTCTCTGATGCTCATACTTGACCTGCTGACAGTTTAGACACCGAGCCACATGGCTCACAATATCTTTCTTCATCTTTCTCCACCAGTAATGCCGCTTCAAATCCTGGTACATCTTCGCGGCTCCTGGATGAAATAGAATACCGCGAGCTGTGGGCCTCTACCAATATCAATTCACGAAGGCCGTCAACATTGGGCACGCATATCCGGCCCTGCATCCGCAATACACCATCACTATCAATAGTGACATCCCTGGCATCATCATGCTGAACTCTGTCCTTAAGGACAAATAAGTGTGGATCATCATACTGGCGCTCTCGAATGCGATCATATAAAGAAGAACGAGCTACTACACAAGTCATCACCCGACTGGGCTCAAAAATATTCAGCCTTACCATCTGATTAGCTAACGCCTGAACATCAACTGCTAGGGGTCTCTCCCCAACTGGAATATACGCCAAACTGCCCATACTAATAGCCTTCCGGCTCAATGCATCAACCACTACATTGGCTTTCCCGGGATGGTACAAGATAGTAATATCATAGTCTTTAAGCAATTCAAGCCATCTCCGCTGCCTCAAATTTAGATCTTTTTGCTTAAACAAATGCTGAAGGCCGCGGTGGTCTGTATATACATCACAAGATACACCATATAGGTAATGCCTCCAAATCTTCAAGGCATGAACAATAGCAACTAACTCCAAATCATGAACAGGATAGTTCTTCTCGTGGGGCTTTAGCTGACGAGAAGCATATGCAATAACTCTACCCTCCTGCATCAGCACACAACCGAGTCCAACTCTGGAAGCATCACAATACACCGTATATGACCCTGAGGCCGATGGTAACACAAGTACTGGAGCCGTGGTCAAAGCCTCCTTGAGCTTCTGAAAGCTCTCTTCACATTCATCAGACCACACAAATGGAGCATTCTTCTGTGTCAACTTAGTCAACGGTGAAGCAATAGATGAGAAACCCTGAAAAAACCGGCGATAATAGCCTGCCAAGCCGAGAAAACTCCGAATCTCTGTAGCTGAGGAAGGTTTGGGCCAATTCTGCACTGCCTCGACCTTCCGTGGATCAACCCGAATACCATCACTGGACACTATATGTCCCAGAAAATCCACAATATCAAGCCAGAACTCACACTTAGTGAATTTTGCATAAAGCTTCTCTTCTCTCAACCTCTGCAATGCCACTCTCAAATGCTGTGCATGCTCCTCCTGGCTGCGTGAATATACCAGAATATCATCAATAAATACAATCACAAAAGAATCCAGGTACGGCCGAAATACACTATTCATCAAGTGCATGAATGCAGCTGGGGCATTAGTCAACCCGAAAGACATTACCAGGAACTCGTAGTGCCCATATCGCGTTCTGAACGCTGTCTTCATAATATCTGAGTCCTTGATCTTCAACTGATGATAGCCCGATCGAAGATCAATCTTAGAAAATACACTAGCCCCATGGAGCTGATCAAATAGGTCCTCAATACAAGGCAATGGGTATTTATTCTTCACTGTTACCTTGTTCAGCTGCTGTAATCAATGCACATTCTCATTGTGCCATCTTTCTTCTTCACGAACAACACCGGTGCACCCCAAGGTGACACACTCGGATGAATGAAACCCTTATCTAAGAGTTCCTGAAGCTGTTCTTTCAATTCCTTTAACTCTGCTGGTGCCATGCGATAGGGAGGAATAGAAATGGGCTGAGTGCCCGGCACCAAATCAATACCAAAATCAATATCTCTATCAGGCGGCATGCCTGGTAGGTCTGCTGGAAATACATCCGGAAACTCCCTTACAATGGGGACCGAATCAAGACTGGGTGTCTCAGCCTCAACATTTCTAATGAAGGCCAAATAAGATAAACAACCCTTGCCAATCATTCGTTGGGCCTTTATATAAGAAATCACCCCGTCGGACACATAATCAGTCAAGCCACGCCACTCGATCCTCGGATTACCTGGAATAGCTAGTGTGACTGTCTTGGCATGACAGTCCGGAATCGCATGGTAAGGAGATAACCAATCCATGCCTAGAATAACATCGAAATCTACCATGCCCAGTAGTAATAAATCAACTCGGGTCTCCAGACCCCCAATAGTAATAATACAGGATCGATATACCTGATCCACAACAACAGTATCCCCCACTGGGGTAGACACATGTATGGGCAAATCAAGAATACCACGGGTCATACCCAAATGATGTGCAAAATAAGTAGAGACATAAGAATAGGTGGATCCGGGATCAAATAAGACAGAAGCATCCCTGTGGCAGACTGAGATAATACCTGAAATAACCGCATCTGAAGCACTAGCATCCTTCCTATCCGGAAGAGCATAGAAACGAGCCTGGCCTCCACCAGTACGATCCTCACCCCTAGGGCGACCTCTGGATACCTGGCCACCAGTCCTAGCCGACTGTGCTGGCGCTGAAGAAACAGGAGTAGAAGACGAAGGCTGATCCCTCCGCCGAGACCGCTTACGAAGCCACTGAGGACACTCTCTCCTGATATGGCCCAAATCACCGCACTCAAAACAACGGCCTGAAGATGGAAGAAGGGGCTGCTGACGAACCCTCACTGCATATGAATCCTGTGCTGAGGAAGCAGGAGCAGAGCTCTGAGCTGGGAGAGCACTCAATGCAGGCTGACTCTACTGATGGCCCTGCTGACCCTGATAACCCTAGTGGCCCTGACGACCACGATCTGATGAAACTCAACTGGACTCTGCACGTCCAGACTGATGAGACCTAAAAGAATGACCCTTGCTATGCTGAGGTTGGCCCCTAGACGGAGCACCACTATAACTGCCCGTACCACGAGGCCTCTTAGCCTCTCTCTCCTCCCGCTCTCAGCGGCGATCTGTCTCAATATGACGGGCAGCATCAACCACCTCCTCAAAGCTAACTGTCGAAACTCTCTCCCCGGTCATCAATATGCGGATGGGATAAATAAGGCCATCAATAAATCTCCGAATCCTCTCTCTGTCTGTAGGAACCATCCACATGGCATGACGGGCCAACTGTGTGAATCTCATCTCGTACTGATTAACTGTCATCTCTCCCTGCTTCAACCACTCGAACTGACGTCGCAGCTCCTCTCTCTAAGACTGAGGTACGTACTTCTCCAAAAATACCATGGAGAACTGCTGCCAAGTGAGGGGCACTGCCCCGGCGGGCCTACGCCTCTCGAAATCCTCCCACCACTGAAATGCTGCACCTGTGAACTGAAAAGTGGTGAATGAAACACCGCTGGAATCTAGAATACCCGCGTTGCGAAGCATGCGCTGACATCTGTCAAGAAAACCCTGGGCGTCCTCGCCTTCCGCACCACTGAATGTCGGAGGCTGTAGCCTCTCAAATCTCTCCAAACGACGCTGCTCATCGTCGGGCATAGCTGGAACCATATAAGCAGGAGCTGGTGCAACGGGCGCAACTGGCTGGACTGGCTCGGGTGTGTGAGCCACGGGGGTCTGATTTCCTCCCCCTGCCTGTGAAGAAGATACTGCAGCAGTAGCTGCAACTACCTGTGCCAAGCCTGTGCACACTGATAAGATCTGAGCCAAGGTCTCCTGAAGACCCGGTATCACAACAGGCACTGCCGGTGCCTGAACCTGAGTTGCCGGAGCGTCTGCCGCTAGAATCTGGTCCTGAGTCTGGGCCACTGGCGTAGGAATCTGACCCTGAGTCTGGTCAGCTGGTGGGTCAGCAGGTGCTGGCACTGCTGCCCTACCTCTACCACGACCACGGCCTCTGGGTGCCAATGGTGGTCGTCCGCCACGTCCGTTAGCTCGTGTTCTCGCCATCTGCGAGAGAATAGAATATGGAAAGATTTAATTTCATGATAACACAAATCGCACGATATGAATTCAAGAAAATGAGGTTTTTCCTAAAGTTTCGTAGCCCTCCGAGGATAGATACGGACGTCTACGTACCGATCCGCGAAAGCCTACCAAACCGGCTCATGACTCGCGAGTCCTAATAACCTAGAGCTCTGATACCAACTTGTCACGACCCAAATCCGGTCGTGATGGCGCCCAACAATCAAGCTAGGCCAGCCGGACCAACAATTTAATTATCACAAAATACTAGTCCCCAATTGGACAACCCAAGAAGAATATATGAGTTTAAGAACTCCAATAATAATAATAATGAACAAAAGTACTGACACTCCCAAAGATCCGGAGTCACAAGTCTAGAGCCTCTAACAAAACCCAATAGGAAATAGAGAGTACGATATAGAAGTACTCAAGTCCGAATACAAAATACAAAATAACAACTGGAAATGAGAGGAGAAGCTAGGTTCTGCGAACGTAGGCAGCTACCTCAGCAACCCGATATGACACTGCAACCGCTGGAATTGCCTGTCTACCGCTCCTGAGTACCCGAGTCTGCACACAAAAGGTGCAGGGAGTAGGGGTGAGTACTAAGTACTCAGTGAGTAACAAATATATACATGTAGCTGACAGTAAGAAATCCACAAAATACCACAATATGAAGCTACACTACGGTCCGAATCTCCTACGAACTAGCAACAACAATACAATACAGCTACCACAGAGTAATTCAACAACTATAGATGCAATGCAATGCACATAACCGCTACGGCGTGTAGCCCGATCCAATTTAACGTCGACGGCGCTCACCGGGGGTGTGTACAGACTCCGGAGGGGCTCCTACAGCCCAAGCGCAATACTGCTGCGGCGTGCAGCCCGATCCTCATATCAACCACTGCGGCGTGCAGCCCGATCCCATGCTCAGTCCACAATAAGCAATTAAGTCACAAAACAATTCATTTTCCTTAATTCCAGTTCTCAATTCATATTTTATGAAAAATACTTTAACTTTATTAAATTTGTAAAAGCCGGTGACTTAGCATTTCAAAAGTGTGATTTAAATTTCCAGGACTGAGATCAGTGATTTAAGCAATTATAGCTATCACATAAATATTGTCCTCTAAGGACGCTACAGATCGGCACAAGGCCCCAAACAAGGCTTACAGCCCACAAATATAGCAAATACAGTGTATTTCCAACACTAACAACATATTATTCACTTCCGAGATGGACCAAGTCTCAATCCCCAGTCACAATCAATCCCGCACCTGCCACGGTGTGCGAGCCACGCCCTACTAGCGTCACAATGTGCTAAGCCGGGGTTACGAACCCTCAGGCTACCATATACACAAACTACTCACCTCTAGCCGGTCGTAGACTCGTCCGCGATGCCTTTTCCTTTGAATTTAGCTCCCTCGTGCGTGGAATCTAGTCAAACCAAAATAATTATATCAAATACGGGTTAAATAATCATAACCCATTTCAATTTACATGAATTTCGCATAAATACACCAAGTTGGTAAAACCCGACCCCGGGCCCCACTGCTCGGAAAATTTCGAAATTAGTACCAACGCGACCCTCATCTCGCCACGAGTCCGTGCATATAAAATTTATCGAAATCAGAGTTCAAATGCCCTTCCAAATCCAAAAATCCCGTTTTCAATATTTAGGCCACATTTCTATAAGATTTCAACCCAATTTCATGAAAATTGATGTTAATACTACCATAAAATGATGTTTTTTAGTCAAGAATCTTACCTCCGATGAATACCCGATGACTTCTCAGTGATTTCCTCGAGTTTTCTTCTCTTTAGGGCTCAAAATTATGTTTTGGGGGTGTAAACCCGTAACCCCTCTGCTTCTGGATTTTATTCACTGCCAGAAACTTTTGTTCTTCGCGTTCGCGTGAGCCCCCACGCGTTCGCGATGAACAGCTCTGCCTTACTCTTCGCGAACGCGACGCTTACCACGCGTTCGCAATGCTCAATTCCAGTTACCCTTCGCAAACGCGACGCCAACCACGCGTTCGCGATGTTCAAACTCCCAGCCGCCCAGATTCCTTCTACGCGTTCGCGATACTTCTCCCGCGAACGCGAAGCACACTCCCACGACCCTACGCGAACGCGACCCAAGCAACGCGTTCGCGATGCTCAACACCCCCGGCCTACGCGAACGCGTCTCCCCCTCCCGCAAACGCGATGCACTAAAAGGCTTGGCCTTCGCGAACGCGACACTTGTCCCGCGAACGCGAAGGCATAAGGGCCTGGGCAGAACCTGCAGTTTTTCTGCAGATTTTTGCCAAGTCCAAATGCCCGGTTGATGGTCCGAAATCATCCCGAGGCCCCCGGGACCCCAACGAAAACCACCAACGTACTCCAAAACATGATACGGACTTGTTCCAATCATAAAAACACCATTCTAAACATCAAAATCACCATTTCCACACGAATTCAAGCCTAAGTTTCTTCAAAACTTTCAAAACTAACATTCAATCCAAAACCCGATCAAACGATGTCCGAATGACCTGAAAATTTGCAGACGTATCCAAAATCACATAACGAAGCTACAGAAATTGTCGGAATTCCATTCCGACTCCCGGATCAAAATATCACCTACCATCCGGATTTCGCCAAAATTCAACCTTCGCCAATTCAAGCCTAAAACTACACCGGACCTCCGAATTCAATTCCGATTGTTCTCCTAAGTCATAAATGATCCCCCGGAACTAGTCGAATCATCGGAATCCGGTTCCGAGCACTCTAACTCAATAGTCAACTCTTGGTTGACTTTCCATATTCAAGCTTTCTACAAACATGCTATTTGTTTCATTTTCAATCCAAATCACTCCTAACTCACCCGATATACTCTAATACTGTTATAAAAGCATAAGATATGTAATTGCAAGGTAACGGGGTGGTAATTTCTCGTAACGACGGGTCGGGTCGTTACAGCCAGGCACTTACCAGCACATGGGGTCGGTTGTGCTGATACTACACTTCTGTGCGTTTTTGCACAGGTCCAGGTTACGATCAGCAGGCCCGGCGTCTCTCTCTTTATTTATGTTATTAGCTGTAGTCTCTTTGTTCCGAGACAAACAGAATTATGTTATATTTCCTTCGGACTTTTATGTGTAGTATTCCATAGTAGTTCGTGAGTTGGTGACTCCACGTCTTGGGTAGAGGATTTCAGTATGATTTTCATCTTGTAATTAGTTATTTCTATTTCAATAAAGTATTCCGCATTTATTTAAGTAAAATTGTGTTAAAAGCAGGATAGTATGAATATAGTGGCTTGCCTAGCTACCACGAGTAGGCGCCATCACGATCCCGATGTTGGGAAAAAATCCGGGTCGTGACATTTCCGTATGAAAAGATTCCGTAAGAATAGCTTCTCCCACAAGATTTGGGTAAACCAAAACTTACAACAAGGCATTTTATCATCTCATTTAACGTTCTACTCATTCTTTTCGCAATTCCATTAGATTGCGCTAATGAAGGGGCAGTCGTTTGGTGAATAATACCATATTCCAAATATATTTCATCAAAAAAGGAGATTTATATTCGACGCCCCTATTACATTGTTGAGCCCGCCACAAGAGCTGTTGTTTGTGTCATAACATAGTCAGAATAAATAGTGAAGTCTTTAATCTTCAAACCAATCTGACACAATCAGAATTAATAAACGGTGAATTTTTTAATTTTCTAGCCGAGTACTACCTGATACCAGATATATTAAATGGTGAAGTTTTTAATCTTCAAACCATGTAATATATGACACAATAAATTTAATAAACGATGAAGTTTTTAATCGTCAAATCGAATAATAAATTAAATAAAAAATCACTAAGATTTTAATCTCCAAAATGAGTATAAAGTCACTTAGACTTTAATTTCCGACAAATGAGTAGAAAGTCACAAAGACTTTAATCTCAACGAACGAGTACAAAATCACATAGATTTTAATCTCGAAAGAGTAGAAAATAAATCACGAAGATTTTAGTCTCCATAATGTGTGTAGAAAATCCCAAGAATTTTAGTTACCTTTCCAAACGGTGTTCCAACTAAGCCATTATAACACTCTAAATAGTTTGATCTATTATTCTTATCAAACTAAGATATGTATATCTTATTGACCCAAACTGATATAAAATATCATGATCTCAAAATAATTTCCAGATATTACTAATGTAAGCCTACTTCATAACTTACAAACCTTGAAAATATTCACACTTCTTTGAGCATACCACCAAATTGTATATTGACAAACCAATTTTATAGCACGCAAATAGAATAATACGTTGAGATCATCATATAGAAAACATCTACCCTAAATATTTGTAAAAATGAACCACAAGGGTAGGAAATTAATTGTAACAACCCGGATTTTCCCCCAACATCGGGATCGTGATGGCGCCTACTCGTGGTAGCTAGGCAAGCCACTGTATTCATACTATCCTGTTTTTAATAAAATTTCATAATTAATTTATCAACAAACCATAACTTTAATTAAATAAGTGCGGAAGACTTTATCGAAATAGAAATAACAAGTTTCAAGGTAAAATCATACTGAAATCCTCTACCTAAGACGTGGAGTCACCAACTCACGAACTACTACTGAATACTACACATAAAAGTCTTGAAAGAAATATAACATAATCTGTTTGTCTCGGAACAAAGAGACTACAGCTAATAACATAAGTAAAGGGAGAGACGCCGGGCCTGCGGACGCCTGCAAGCTACCTCGGTCTCAAAGTGTTCAACTCCCACGCAAAAGATTTACTGCTGCTGCTCCTGATCGTAACCTGGACCTGTGCAAAAATGCACAGAAGTGTAGTATTAGCACAACCGACCCCATGTGCTGGTAAGTGCCTGGCCTATCCCGGCAAAGTAGTGACAAGCCTAGGACCAGACACCCACATAAACCTGTGCAGTTTCATATATATGTATACCACAAATAACAAGAATTAACCAAGTAATAACACCATAAGGAATATCTCAAAAGAACTCAACAATTAACAACAGTTAATAAGTTCACAAGGAAAAACAAAGTATAATGGAAAAACAAGTAATATCAAGTCAAGGAATAGCAAGTAGTTGCACGGCATCACCCTTCGTGCTTCTACTCTCATCCTCACCAAATAAGCAATTAAAGTGTACGGCATCACCCTTTGTACTTTTACTCTCATCCTCACATCCATGGTACGGCATGATCCTTCGTACATGGTTCAATAACAAGGCACGACATGATCCTTCGTGCATAATCAATAAAACATGGCACGACATTAACCTTCGTGCATAATCAATAAAACATGGCACGGCATTAATCTTCGTGCATAATCAATAACAAGGCACGGCATTAACCTTTGTGCATAAATAATAAATCAAGGCACGGCATCACCCTTCGTGCATTATCACTCTTCCTCACCCAAATAACCATCACAGTTAAAGGCAAAGAATGAAACAGTAAATCATAAACCTTCCCAACAAGGGCAATCAATAATCATCTTCACAACAAGTCCCGACAAGGGAGAACAATAACAATTCTACAACCCAACAAAGGTTCAACAATTTATCTGCCAATATGTCTCACAATAAGTATTGACAACGACTCACGATCATACTAGACGCCAGGTGTATGGATGCTCGTCACCACAGCCCATACACCGCACTCGATCACATAACACATAGCACATAATCCTATTCCCTCAAGCTAGGATAGAACAAACACTTACCTCGAATGTTTATGAATAATTCAATCCGTGGCAATGTCTTTTTCTTTCAAATTTGGCTCCAATCCAATCGTATCTATACACAATTTATTTAATATCATCAATACTACTCAACAAACTAATTGATAAGGCCAATTACAACTTTTACAACATTATGCCCGGAATAGTGAATTTCGACCCCGGGCCCATGTGGTCGGAACTCGGGGTTCGGACCAAATTCCGGTTACCCATCCCCCACGAGTTCAAGTATATGATTTTTTTCAAAATCGGACCTCAATTCGAGGTCCAATTTCCTAATTCATGAAAAACCCTATATTCTACCAAAAACAAGAAATTCTACCATGAAAACCTTTGATTTCTATTGAAAAACATGTTTAATGTTGTTAGGAATTGAAAGAATTAAGTAAAAAGTGACTTACAATTGTTTTGAAGAAGAGGGAGTTCGTGAAGAATCGCAAATGGGTGTTTTTGGGTTGTGAAATGTGAAGAATGAAGCTGGAAATCGTGATTTACAGGTCTCTGTGTTCGCATTTGCGAACATGGATTCGCAATTGCGAACCCCGACCAATTTCTGGAGTTTAAAAAATAAGCTAAGGATGGAAAGTTCGCATTTGCGAACATTTGTTCGCATTTGCGAAGCCAAGGCAAATGCTGGGGGTTTCGCATTTGCGAAATAATGTTCGCATTTGCGAACAATCTAGGCTTCTGGGTTTTGTCGCAATTGCGACAAATGCTTTACATTTGCGAAGCCAGGCAACATACTGAAGGCCTCGCATTTGCGAGGTTAAGTTCGCAATTGCGAACTCCGGCCCAGGTCTGCCAGTATCGCATTTGCTAGATTTCCTTCGCATTTGCGAAGGTGAGCCTACTTGCCCAGGATCGCATTTGCGACCCTTTGTTCGCATTTGCGAACTTGGCTTGTTTCTGGCAGACATCGCATTTGCGATAAAAGGTTCGCATTTGCGAACCCAGCCTTGACCCGTCTTCTTCGCATTTGCGAGAAATTCTTCGCAAATGCGAAGCCAACAGCTGGGTGAAAAACCAGCAGTGCAAAAATTCAGAAATTGAACCTACGGCCTATCAAATCTTTACTCGAGCCCCCCGGGCTCCCAACCAAACATGTACACAACTTCAAAAACACATTACGAACTTGTTCGTGCGATCACATCGCCAATATCACATTGTTTTCATCAAATCAAGCCTGAAGTTCATGATTTTCAAACTTTTGGTTTTCAAAACTTTCAAACTTGGAACTCAAGGTCCAAAACATATCAAACGACATCCGAATGTCACCAAACTTTGCAGAAAGCACATATATAAAATTTAAGACTTGTACCAGGCGTCGGAACCAAAATACGAGCCCGATACCAATGTCAATTAATTCATTTTCCTTTAACAATTACATCAAAAACAATTTCACAGAAAAATTCATAACTTGGGCTCTAGGCCTCAGAATTCGACTCCGGACGCATGTCCAAGTCCCATATTTTCCTACGGACCTTTCGGGACCATCCAATCTCGGGTCCAGGTCCGTTTACCAAAAATGTTGACCGAAGTCAACCATATCAATATTAATAACATTTTTATCCAAATTTCTCATAGAATTCATATTTTCTATCACAAAATCTTTCCGGCTACATGCTCGGATCGTGCACGTAAATCGAGGCAACATAGAATGAGGTTTTCAAGGCCTTAGAAGCTCGAAATGATTAATAAAATAAGTGACGACCCTTTGGGTCGTCACAATCTCCACCTCTAAAATAATCGTTCGTCCTCGAACGGACAAAAGAAAGAAGTACCTGAGTCAGGAAACAAATTTGGGTAGCGATTCCGCATATTAGACTCGGACTCCCAGGTCGATGCCTCAAGAGGCTGACCTCTCCACTGAACACGCACAGAAGGATAACTCTTCGACCTCAACTGTCGAACCTGCCGATCTAGAATGGCCACCAGCTCCTCCTCGTAAGATAGATCATTGTCCAATTGGACAGTGCTGAAGTCTAATACATGTGTGAGATCGCCGTGGTACCTCCGAAGCATAGATACATGAAAAACTGGATGCACGGCTGATAAGCTTGGCGGCAAAGCTAGTCTGTAAGCCACCCCTCCCACTCTGTCTAGAATCTCAAATGGGCCAATATACCTAGGGCTGAGCTTGCCCTTCTTCCCGAACCTCATCACGCCCTTCATAGGCGACACTCGGAGCGATACTCGCTCACCAACCATGAAATCTACATCTTGAACCTTACGATCTGTATAAGTCTTCTGCCTGGACTGAGCTGAACGCAATCTCTCCTGGATAGTCTTGACCTTATCCAAGGCCTCCTGAACTAAGTTTGTACCCAACAACCGAGCCTCTCCCTGCTCAAACCATCCGACTGGAGACCGACATCGCCTACCATACAACGCCTCATACGGGGCCATCCGGATGCTAGACTGGTAGCTGTTGTTGTAGGCGAACTCCGCTAATGGCAGAAACAGGTCCCACGAGTCTCCAAAATCAATGACACAGGCTCGAAGCATGTCCTCTAGAATCTGAATAGTCCTCTCGGACTAGCCGTCCGTCTGAGGATGAAAAGTTGTACTCAACTGAACCTAGGTGCCTAACTCCTGCTGGACCGCTCTTTAGAACCGCGAGGTAAACTGCGTACCCCGATCAGAGATAATAGATACTGGCACCCCATGAAGACGAACAATCTCCCTAATGTAACTCTCCGCTAACCTCTCCGACGAGTAGGAGACAGATACCGGAATAAAGTGTGCTGACTTGGTCAGCCTATCAACAATGACCCAAATTGCATCAAATTTCCTCCGAGTCAAAGGAAGTCCAGTAACGAAGTCCATAGTGATCCGCTCCCATTTCCACTCGGGAATCTCAATCCTCTGGAATACACCACCAGGTCTCTGGTGCTCATATTTCACCTGCTCACAATTTAGACACCGAGTGACCTACGCAATGATATCTTTCTTCATTCTGCACCACCAATAGTGCTGCCGCAAGTCCTGATACTTCTTCGCGGCGCCCGGGTGAATGGAATACCGCAAACTGTGGGCCTCCGCTAAGATCAACTCTTGAATCCCTTCAACATTGGGCACACAAACTCGACCCTGCAATCTCAATACCCTATCATCATCTTGATTTGCCTTTGTGGCACCTCCCCGCTGTACTGTATCTCTTAAATCACGCAAATGAGGATCGTCAAATTGCCTCTCACGGATACGCTCTAATAGAGAATAACAAGCGACCGTGCAGGCTAACACCCTGCTAGGCTCAGAAATGTCTAATCTCACGAACCGGTTGGCTAAGGCCTGGACATCTAGTGCTAATGCTCTCTAACTGACCGGAATGAATGCAAGACTAACCATGCTGGCATACTTTCTACTCAATGCATCGGCCACCACATTGGCCTTACCTGGGTGATATAAGATAGTAACATCATAGTCTTTTAGCAATTCTAACCATCTCTGCTGTCGTAGATTCAACTCCTTTTGCTTGAACAAGTACTGTAGACTTTTGTGATCAGTATATACCTCACACGTCACACCATATAGATAATGCCTCCAGACCTTCAAGGCTTGAACCACTGCTGCTAACTCAAGATCATGAACTGGATAATTCTTCTCATGTATTTTTAATTGCCTCGAAGCATAAGCGATAACCTTACCATCCTGCATCAGTACCGCTCCAAGTCTTGTACGAGATGTGTCATAATAAACTGTATAAGGCCCTGCACCCGTAGGTAGTAGGCAAGTTGAATGGTCTGGTTCCACTTAGTGTGGTCAAGGCTGTCTTGAGCTTCTGAAAGCTCGCCTCATACCCTTTTGGGTCAACCTGATCATCGGGGCTGCAATAGAAGAAAACCCCTCTACAAATCGACGGTAGTAACCTGCTAATCCCAAGAAACTCCGGATCTCAATCACTAAAGCTGGTCGAGGCCAATTCTGGACTGCCTCAATCTTCTTTGGGTCTACCTGAATACCTTCCACTGATACAATGTGACCCAGAAATGCTACCGAACTCAACCAGAACACACATTTAGAAAATTTGGCATATAGCTGGTTATCTTTTAGAGTTTGAAGAACCACTCTGAGGTGCTGCTCGTGCTCTTCCTGGATGCGGGAGTATACCAGGATGTCATCTATAAAGACTATCACGAACAGATCTAAGTAAGGCCTGAATACCCGATTCATCAACTCCATGAATGCTGCTGGGGCATTGGTCAATCCGAAGGACATAACCAAGAACTCATAATGCCCATATCTAGTGCGAAAGGCTATCTTGGGAATGTCAGCCGCCTTGATCTTCAGCTGTTGGTAGCCTGACCTCAAGTCTATCTTTGAGAATACCCTCGCTCCCCTGGAGCTGGTCAAACAAATCATCAATCCTCGGCAGTGGATACTTATTCTTTATTGTCACTTTGTTCAATTACCGGTAATCAATACACATCCGCATCGAGCCATCTTTCTTCTTTACAAATAATACAGGTGCTCCCCAGGGGGAAACACTGGGCCTAATAAAAGCCCTTTTCTAGAAGGTCTTGCAACTGATCTTTTAACTCTTTTAACTCTGGCGGGGCCATACAATAGGGTGGAATAGAGATAGGCCGAGTGCCCGGTGCCAGATCAATACAGAAATCAATATCCCTGTTTGGTGGCATGCCTGGCAGGTCTGAAGGAAAAACCTGAGGAAACTCCCGTACAATAGGAACTGACTCAATGGAAGGAACCTCTACGCTGGAATCACGAACATAAGCCAGATAAGCTAGACACCCCTTCTCGACCATACGTCGAGCCTTAACATAGGAAATAACAATGCGAATGGAGTGGCTTGAGGTACCTTTCCACTCTAATCGGGGTGATTCTGGCAAGGCTAAGGTCACAGTCTTAGCATGACAATCTAGAATAGCATGGTATGGGGACAACCAATCCATCCCCAATATGACATCAAAATCCACCATATCCAAAAGCAACAGATCAACACGGGTCTCAAGACCCCCAAATATAACTACACACGAACGATGCACTCGGTCGACTACAATAGAGTCACCCACCGGTGTAGACACATAAACTGGAATATCCAGTGCATAGCTGCGCACGGCCAAATACGGTGCAAAGTAGGAAGACACATATGAATATGTAGATCCAGGGTCAAATAATAATGAAGCACCTCTGCCACACACAAGAATGGTACCTGTAATCACGGCATCTGATGCCTCTGCCTCTGGCCTAGCTGGTAAAGCATAGAATCGGGGATCTGCACCTCCCCTTTGAGCTGCGTCTCTAGGACGACCATCAATTGGTTGACCTCTACCTTTGGCCGGACGGTCTCCACCTCTACGGTCTCGACCTCCACCTCTATAATCTCTACCCCCGCCTCTAGCCGGCTGGGCAGGCTGAGGTCAGGTGGGGCCTGAATCATGTGGCGAGGACCCCGCTGCTGAGAGTTGCCCATTGCTCGAGGGCACCTGATAAAATGACTCGGGTCACCACAACCGTAGCAACTCTTGGACCGATAGGGTTGCTGGCCCCGACGACCTCGAATGGCCTCCACGGACACTCCGAAGAGGCCGAGCATTAATAAGAGGTTGATCCGAATAATGCCCACGAAACCCACGATCACCTTGTCCACCCCGTGAAGCCCGAAGGGCGGAATGGAAAGGCCTCGAAGACTGGCCTATGTCAAAAGATTCTCTGCCACCAGAAGAAGAACCACTAAACCTGCCTGAATGACGAGGCCTCTTGTCTGAAGAATAACCACCTCCCCGAGCAAGAGCCATCTCAACTCTACGTGCTGTATTAGCTGCCTCCTGAAATGATATGTCACTCCCCACGCCCATAGCCATCTGGAGTCTAATTGGCTGATTAAGCCCATCTATAAACCTGCGAACCCTCTCCCGCTCTGTGGGGAGTATCACCACTGCATGACGAGCCAAATCAACAAATCTCGTCTCATACTGAGTGACCGTCATAGTGCCCTGATGGAGACGCTCAAACTGCCTCCGAAGTGCATCCCGCTGAGTAGCAGGGAGAAACTTCTCCAGAAATAGTTCTGCAAACTGATCCCATGATAAAGCTGGGGACCCTGCTGGTCGAGTCAAGCAATAATCCCTCCACCAAGTCTTGGCGGACCCTGAAAGCCTGAATGTACAGAAGTCAACTCCATTTGACTCCACGATCCCCATAGTCTTGAGAATCTCATGGCAACTGAATAAGAAATCCTGAGGATCCTCTGATGTGGCACCGCTGAAAGTAGTGGTAAACAGCTTGGAGAACCGATCAAGTCTCCATAAGGAATCAGAAGTCATGGCCGCTCCATCTCCGGCATGAGCCGTGGTACTCGACTGAGTGGCCACAGCTGGCTGAACCACTGGTGCCTGAGGCTGAGGAACTACTGGCTCCGGAGTACGAGCAATAGGAGTCTGGGCACCTCCTCCAGCCTGAGAAGCGGCTGGTGCAACTGATAATAAGCCTGCTCTGGCAACGCTGTCCATAAATCCCGCTATCCCGACCAAAGCCTCCCGAAGATCCGGGGTAAATAAAGCCTCTCCTAGGACCTGAGCTGGGCCCACTGGAGCTGCTGGGACTGGAACCTCCTCGTCAATCTCAATATGAGGCTCCACCTCTAGGGTAGCTGCCGGGGGCTGAGCTCTACCCCTACCACGGCCTCTGATACGGCCTCGGCCCCTGCCCCTCATGGGAGCTGCCTGGGGCTCGGGCTGCTGGAGAGCGGACGAAGATGCGCGTGTCCTCACCATCTGCGAAAGGACAAAATAGAAGTTCAATCAGTATTTGAGGAACAAGTCGCACGACAAGAAAGAACAAATGAGAGACTCTTTCCTAACTCAATAGACTTTGGAGGACAAGTACAAACGTCTCCGTACCTACCTCTCAAACTCTACTAAGCTTGTTCGTGAGTGGTGAGACCTATATAACCTAGAGCTCTGATACCAATTTGTCATGACCCGGATTTTCCCCCTACATCGGGATCGTGATGGTGCCTACTCGTGGTAGCTAGGCAAGCCACTGTATTCATACTATCCTGTTTTTAATAAAATTTCATAATAATTTATCAACAAACCATAACTTTAATTAAATAAGTGCGGAAGACTTTATCGAAATGGAAATAACCAGTTTCAAGGTAAAATCATACTGAAATCCTCTACCCAAGACGTGGAGTCACCAACTCACGAACTACTACCGAATACTACACATAAAAGTCTGAAAGAAATATAACATAATCTGTTTGTCTCGGAACAAAGAGACTACAGCTAATAACATAAGTAAAGGGAGAGACGCCGGGCTTGCGGACGCCTACAAGCTACCTCGATCTCAAAGTGTTCAACTCCCACGCAAAATATTTACTACTGCTGCTCCTGATCGTAACCTGGACCTATGCAAAAATGCACAGAAGTGTAGTATCAGCACAACCGACCCCATGTGCTGGTAAGTGCCTGGCCTATCCCGACGAAGTAGTGACAAGCCTAGGACCAGACACCCACATAAACCTGTGCAGTTTCAATATGTATACCACAAATAATAAGAATTAACCAAGTAATAACACCATAAGGAATATCTCAAAAGAACTCAACAATTAACAACATTTAATAAGTTCACAAGGAAAAACAAAGTATAATGGAAAAACAAGTAATATCAAGTCAAGGAATAGCAAGTAGTTGCATGGCATCACCCTTCATGCTTTTTCTCTCATCCTCACCAAATAAGCAATTAAAGTGTACGACATCACCCTTCGTACTTTTACTCTCATCCTCACATCCATGGTATGGCATGATCCTTCGTACATGGTTCAATAACAAGGCACGGTATGATCCTTCGTGCATAATCAATAAAACATGTCACGACATTAACCTTCGTGAATAATCAATAAAACATGGCACGACATTAATCTTCGTGCATAATCAATAACAAGGCACGGCATTAACCTTCGTGCATAAATAATAAATCAAGGCACGACATCACCCTTCGTGCATTATCACTCTTCCTCACCCAAATAACAATCACAGTTAAGGGCAAAAAATGAAACAGTAAATCATAAACCGTCCCAACAAGGGCAATCAATAATCATCTTCACAACAAGTCCCGACAAGGGAGAACAATAACAGTTCTACAACCCAGCAAAGGTTCAACAATTTATCTGCCAATATGTCTCATAATAAGTATTAACAACGACTCACGGTCATACTAGACGCCAGTGTATGGATGCTCGTCACCACAGCCCATACACCACACTCGATCACATAACACATAGCACATAATCCTATTCCCTCAAGCTAGGATAGAACAAACACTTACCTCGAATGTTTTTGAACAATTCAATCCGTGGCAATGCCTTTTCCTTTCAAATTTGGCTCCAATCCAATCGTATCTATACACAATTGATTTAATATCATCAATACTACTCAACAAACTAATTCATAAGGCCAATTACAACTTTTACAACATTCTACCCGAAATAGTGAATTTCGACCCCGGGCCCACATGGTCAGAACTCGGGGTTCGGACCAAAATCCGGTTACCCATCCCCCCCACGAGTTCAAGTTTATGATTTGTTTCAAAATCGGACCTCAATTCGAGGTCCAATTTCCTAATTCATGAAAAACCCTATATTCTACCAAAAATAAGAAATTCTACCATGAAAACCTTTGATTTCTATTGAAAAACATGTTTAATGTTGTTAGGAATTGAAAGAATTAAGTAAAAAGTGACTTACAATTGTTTTGAAGAAGAGGGAGTTCGTGATGAATCGCAAATGGGTGTTTTTGGGTTGTGAAATGTGAAGAATGAAGCTGGAAATCGTGATTTACAGGTCTCTGTGTTCGCATTTGCGAACATGGGTTCGCAATTGCGAACCCCGACCAATTTATAGAGTTTGAAAAATAAGCTAAGGATGGAAAGTTCGCATTTGCGAACATTTGTTCGCATTTGCGAAGCCAAGGCAAATGTTGGGGTTTCACATTTGCGAAATAATGTTCGCATTTGCGAACAAGCTAGGCTTCTGGGTTTTGTCGCAATTGTGACAAATGCTTCGCATTTGCGAAGCGAGGCAACATACTGAAGGCCTCGCATTTGCGAGGTTAAGTTCGCAATTGCGAACTCTAGCCCAGGTCTGCCAGTATCGCATTTGCTAGATTTCCTTCGCATTTGCGAAGGTGTGCCTACTTGCCCAGGATCGCATTTGCGACCCTTTGTTCGCATTTGTGAACTTGGCTCGTTTCTGGCAGACATCGCATTTGCGATAGAGGGTTCGTATTTGTGAACCCAGCCTTGATCTGTCTTCTTCGCATTTGCGAGAAATTCTTCGCAAATGTGAAGCCAACAGCTGGGTGAAAAACCAGCAGTGCAAAAATTCAGAAATTGATCCTACGGCCTATCAAATCTTTACCTTAGCCCCCCGGGCTCCCAACCAAACATGTACACAACTTCAAAAACACATTACGAACTTGTTCGTGCGATCACATCGCCAATATCACATCGTTTTCATCAAATCAAGCCTCAAGTTCATGATTTTTATACTTTTGGTTTTCAAAACTTTCAAACTTGGAACTCAAGGTCCAAAACATATCAAACGACATCCGAATGTCACCAAACTTTGCAGAAAGCACATATATAATATTTAAGACTTGTACCGGGCGTCGGAACCAAAATACGAGCCCGATACCAAGGTCAATTAATTCATTTTCCTTTAACAATTACATCAAAAACAATTTCACATAAAAATTCATAACTTGGGCTCTAGGCCTCAGAATTCGACTCCGGACGCATGTCCAAGTCCCATATTTTCTTACGGACCTTTCGAGACCATCCAATCTCGGGTCCGGGTCCGTTTACCAAAAATATTGACCGAAGTCAACCATATCAATATTAATATCATTTTTATCCAAATTTCTCATAGAATTCATATTTTCTATCACAAAATCTTTCCGGCTACATGCTCGGATCGTGCACGTAAATCGAGGCAACATAGAATGAGGTTTTCAAGGCCTCGGAAGCTCGAAATGATTAATTAAATAAGTGATGACCCTTTGGGTCATCACAGATATATTATGTAAAGAAAGTAGAACCCGGTTTATCGTCACTTTCTTCTTAGATTGCTGCCTTCATTGTTTTTCTTTTACAGTGATTAAACTGTGACTTTTCCGGCCATTAGCACTTGTCATAATGGTTCCATATCCTTGTTAGGAACGGCTTGATAGTGGTGGCAAACCACCAGATTTGCTTTCCTTTCTGCTTTATCAAGAGTGATATTTATTCACTTTCTGCCCGGATTTGTAGTCACTTCTGTTGACAACTACTCACAGAATACTTTTTCTATTTTATCGTCAAATGGTTCCGATTTCTCCAAGTACTTGACAGAAATATCTTTGAATCCGAGAAAAGCCATTTCATTTGACGTGTCTGCAGACAATCTTTCATAGTCTAACACCGCTGCGTAGAGATCTCTTCTCGAGTAACTGGAAATATCGTATACTACAAGTGACTAAAACTTCAATATCACTATTAATGCATATTTTGTGAAATTTCATAATTGCAAAAGCAATATGTCCACTAGAATTCGACAACAATCACGATCCAACATCGTATCCTTTCACATAATGAACCAGTGGTGCACCTTTGTTAGAAGTGCAAATTTTCTTCTTTCAATAATGTAGAAATGCACCCTTTAAAGAAGTGAAGTAATCATGCTATCATGATTCCTTTTTTTTTTCCAGAAAAAATAAAAAATACCCACTCAACTTCAATAATTCAACAACACTTACACTTTGATACCCAAAACTATGAATGTAGAATAATAGAGAATTGATGGCTTTGCCATGAAATTCATTACTACTAGAAATAACCAGAAGCCTGCTTGTAATAACGTTTCCCAAGTGACATCGCCAGTCATATTTCTAATTGAAATCAAACTCCCATCACGACCAAAGAACTTCCTTCTTTTTCCTCTTTTCGGATAGTCTCCAATAGATGTTGCTACGAACACAAAAAATAAATTTAAATTCCTTAAGATTGTTGGTAATCTGTGTTTAAAATCAGAAAAGTAAACAAACGTTAGTTCAATAAACAAAATGTGATATAATAATTCCGAGCCCACAAGTTGCTTGTGTGTCCTTAAGGAATTTAATCCCCTCACTGTTGCCCAATGTTTTGGATTAATTCCTCCCAGGATAGAACGGAATAACTATTCTGCAACACAGGCAATCGAAACTACAGAATTTCAGCGAACTCAATAGACGGAGCAAATCACACTTGACACTTATGTTTATTTAAAAATAATGCAACAATATAAAAAGAGGGGAGAAATTTTTAGATTTTTCCATATTATTAAAATGAGGCCAAGCCTCTAAATTTATAGAGAAAGGAGGGTGAGATGAAGAGGTGCAATCCAAAAGGTGCCTCTTCCATTTCCCATTCACACCCTTTAAAAATGCAACAAATATTAAGTTCCCATAGCTAATAAACTATATTTTATTAAGATATGTAGCTCAAAGTAATAATATAAAACAAGAAAATAAATAGAATAAGACATGAAGAGATAACTTTCTTATTTCATTAAGTGTTCAAGTGTGTTCCATCTCACATTTCAGAGAGGGTGTGCGTGCCAATATCAGTTGGAGATCTCAACATACTAGACATCAAGATGTGGAACAAAGCAGTAGTTATAAAACAGTTATAAGATTTAACAAGAAAGAAGGATTGTCTATGAATACGTTGGGTGCATAGTTTTTACATAAAGAATAGAGACATTGAAATAATGAATACTCCTAAGACAGCATCTTGGGTAGTAATGAAGATACTAGACAATAGAGGTGTGATCATGGAGCATCAGCAAATGCAAGGAAATATGTAAAGCAGATTGCAGGCAATATGCAAGGATGAGAAATTCCAGATCAAGCCAATGTATTTGAAGCTGATTCCTGAGTTCTACAGAGTTGACTGGAAGAGTTTAATGTTGCATACAAGGGTACATCCAAGACATAGATTTACTCTTTGGCTAGCAGCACAATAGAGACTAACAACATATTATTGAAATTTGGTGCTCAACTGCCTATAGTTGTGCATTCTGTAGGCATAGTCCAGAATCGTTTAACCACTTATTTTTGAATGCTCAATCACAAAGAATATGTGGTCTAGACTATGTTTCTGGCTGGGGCATAAGAGAAATATTGGTGATTGGGAAGCTGAAATGGATCGGATATGCAAGAAAGCCAATAGCAGAAAAGGGATCAATGTTATAACCAGCTGTATTTTTGCTAGTATAATTGCACCGATTTGGAGGAGAGGAACAAAATCAGATTTGAAAAAGAAAAATATGATAAGAACCAGTTATGCAGGGAGATTGTACTGCACATTCATATCAGAGGCAAGAAATACAACAAGTGAAAGAAGCATTACAACAACTGGATTGGATTTCATAAAGATTTGAAATGTAGAAGTGTAATAGGAAGTTCTTAAAATAGTGTCTTTAATTAGTGTTATAAAAAAAGACACTTAGTTTGGATATTCAATTGCGATGTAAATAGGGTCGTAGTAAGTCAAAGCTACTACTGGCCTCAAATTGTAAAGCGTTTTTGAGTATCAATAGAATATAATTTTAACTCAAAAAAATTACAAAATGGTTATCTTAAACATGATATTAATAATTGAGATCATGAGGAAAGATCATGGGGAGGGGTTATGGAGGTGTGAGAGTTACAATCATAATGGTGATGAGTAGTGGGAGGTTATTTGGGAGGTTTTTTACATCATGAGTGAAAGTAGTGGGATGTAGTGGACATCCACATTTATAAAAGATTTTATAACACTCCCCTTTGGATGTCCAAAAATAGATAATATGCTTCGTTAAAACCTTACTAGGAAACAAATCTTGTAGGAAAAAAAATTATAGTGAAGGAAAAAGAGTACACATATGTGTAATAGCTTTATTTGTTGCCTAGTTACAAACCTTACCAGTAAAATCTAGTGAGAAAAAACCTAGGCTAAGGGAAAGAGTACATCGGGTATCTTACTCCCCTTCATGAAAACATCAATTTATTTCTCGAAGGCGGCGCATTCCAATTTTCTATCTCAACTTCTTAAATGCTGAGGTTGGTAATGCCTTAGTTAACAGATCATCAAAATTTCCACATGAACGAATCTATTGAACATTAATTTCACCATTTTATTGAAGATCATGCATGAAAACGAACTTTGGTGAAATATGTTTTGTTCTGTCGCCTTTAATGTATCCACCTTTCAGTTGACCAATGCATGCAACGTTGTCTTCATATAGTGTAGTTGGATTATCTGTTTTCATAAGAAAATCACACATTTCCTGAATATGCTGAGTCATTGATGCTTCGAAGATGTGGCAGCTATTGTTTGTTTCATTGAACGCCATGATATAGATGTACCTCCATATGTAAACAAATTGACTTTTAGAGACCGAGCTTTATGAGGATCAGACAAATTTCCTGAATCGGCAAAGCTAATCATTTCTGACTTGAATTCATTTGTCACGATCCGAATTTTTCTACCCTCGGGGATCATTATGGTGCCTACTCATAGAAGCTAGGCAAGTCACAAATAATAAACTCTTATTTACTTTATTTTAAATCCTTTTATCAATCATTACAACAAGCGTTAAATATTAAAATAACAGTGGAATAAAAATTTAAAGGGAAAGACTTAAATTAAGTAATCTTATCAATAATGCGGAAATCAACATATGCCTTTCCCCAAGAACCAATGTCACAACATCCACGAACTACTAAGAGTACTAAATACAACCGTTCAAACGAAATATAACATTGTTTGTCTTGAAGACATGAGATAACAGAATAAAATATAAGATAGAGAAGACGTCGGGCTTGCAGACACGTGCAAGGCTACCTCGGTATCTCAGTGGACTGAAGGCTGGCTCCTGAGCTATTGCTTATGTCCGTAACCTGGATCTATGGAAAATGAGCATAGTGTGTAGTATCAGCACAATCAACCCCATGTGTTGGTAAGTGCCTAGCATAACCCCGAAGATGTAGTGACGAGGCTAGACCGAAAAACCACATAAATATATGCAGTTATATATATAGCGAAATCGAGATACATAGGTAACCAATCATTATGGGAGGAGAAACATGCTATGGTAAAATAACCGATAAAGCAGAATCTTAAAATACTTGTCAGGAAACCTTAATTTAACATCTAATAAGGGTAAGAAAAACAAAAGCAGATTTCACTCTCAGTTCACGACTCGTTGCAGGCGTGTAACCCGATCCCATTTCTCATATCTTGTGGTAGGCATATCACACGCTCCCATTCCATTATATCAACAGTTCTTCCAAATGGAGTTTACTCTAACAAACGCAACAATTAATATGAATCCATTAGACAACAAGTACACAATAATTATGGTTCACTGAGGAAAACAAATAAGGAAAAGTAGCAATTAATTATGGACTATAAGGAGTAATAAAGCAATTTAATATTTAGTATGCTAAATGTCAAGTATCTGTTAAGTTACATAAACATGTAATAATTATAGCCTAAATTCAAGGCATATTATTGCACAATGATACCTTGGTTCAATAATAACAAGTAACACAATAAATGAATATGTCAACATAAAGAATCACATTAATAGTGGAATAAGAAAATTAATGCACTTGAACTGATAACAACAAGAAATCATAACAACGGAAATAACTGCACGACATCACCCTTCATGCTTTTACTCTCATCCTAACAAAGTAATGATATAATAAAACATGCATGGCATCACCTTTCATGCTTTTACTCTCTTTCCTCACATATAATCAATAGAATCAGCACGGAATGGTACATCGTGTGGCACGACAACACCCTTCATATTTTACACTCTTTTCTCACAATAAACAAATAATGCATGACATCACCCTTCGTGCTTTACACTTCTTTCTCACAATAAACAACAATGCACACCATCACCCTTCGTGCTTTAACAATATTTTTCACCCAAACAACAATCACAAACAAGAGACAAGGGAATAAAAAAATAATGATAGAAATCCCAGCAAGGGAATACAATTGAACTATCAAATCCCAGCAAGGATACAACATCAATAATCTGAACATCCCGACAAGGAAAAATAACCAACAAAGCATCAATATCTCGGCAAGGGAATAATTTAATAATTCTTTCTCTTTCTTTAACTTTTATTTCATAACACAATTTACCACTTGATCCAATGTTCCAAACAATATGTTTTCACAAATATAATATAACTTGAGTCAATACTCCTCAAAGGTTATAGGTCACAATTTCCTTCCACAAGTTTTTCACAACAAATAGGAATCATCACCAAGGCTTGAGAGATACGACGAAATTAAGATATTCACAATTTTTTTAAGACCCACAGTCATGCTAGACACCAACGTATAGATACTCGTCACCATGCCTATATGTCGTACTCGATAATTACCACATAGAAAATAGGACTCAACTCCAAATCCCTCAAGCTAAGGTTAGACCAAACACTTACCTCAAACTTTCACGACCACTTCAATCCTCAATAACCACATTTCTTTTCCAATTCGTCTCCAATTCAATTGTATCTATACATAAATGACTTTAATACTTTAATAAATGCTAAACCATACGAACCCAATGCCTAATTATAGCTTTTCCGTCATTTCCCCCAAAAACTTAAAAATCGATCCAGGACCCGCTTGGTCAAAACACGAGATTCAGACCAAAATCAAATCACTTATTCACCCACGAGCCCGAATATATTATTTATTTTAAATTCGTCCCAAAACGAGGTCTAAATCAAGAAAAATCAAAGAGCTTTATCTATTCCCAAATCCAAAATTTTCTTCCCTTAATCACATATTTTAGGCCTAGAAATTCATTAGATGTTGATGAAAATGGAAGAAACTAGTTAGAGATTACTTACCTAAAGAGATTGTAGTTAAAAAATACTTCAAAAATCGCCCTAGTACTTTTGAAGAAAGAGTTTGTGAAATTTTATGAAAATCCCGTTTGCATTCTATTTTTTGAACTTAAATAACTGGGCGGATAAGCTCACCTCATTCGCGATAAGCTCATCGCGCTCGCGATGAGTTAGGTCAGGCAGACCTTCCCATTCGCAGAAGTCGGCTCACATTCGCGGAGCTTTGTCTCCTCAATCCTACGCATTCGCGGATATAGTGTCATGTTTGCGATGCACAAAGTGGTGACCCTCCCCCAGCCAAGGCTGTAATCCTTCACGTTCGCGATTCAAGGCACGTAGTTGCGAAGGGAGTCCCCCAATACTTCACATTCGTGGCCCGGTTTACGCGTTCGTGTAGAAGGAATTTTCCTTCAGCAAGATTTACTCATCGCATTCGCGAATATCCTCCCACAAACGCGAAGAAGGGCATACTAGAACTGGAAAACCTGCAACATTGATAAGCCTAAAACCATTACAAAAAACCTCGAAAACACACCCGAGCCCTCGGGACGCCTAACCAAACATATGCACTAACTCAACAACATTATTCGAACTTATCAGTGCGATCAAATTTTCTAAATAACCTCAAAAACAATGAATCAAACCTCAAATTCATGAATTTTTCCTCGAACTTCATCAAGTTTCAAATTTAGAACTTCAAGTCCGAAGCACGTCAAACGACTTCCGTTTTTAACCAAACTTTACAGGAACATCATAATTCACATAAAAGACTTATGCCGGGCGCCAAAACTAAACTACGGGCCCGATGCCATCGCTTTCTAATGAAATGTTATTTCAAAATTTCGTAAACATTTCAAAAAACAATTCCTTTAAAAATTCATTTCTCAGGCTCGGGACCTCGAAATTCGATTTCGGGCATACATCCAAGTCCCATATTTTCGAACGGACCATAAGGGACCATCAAATTACGGGCCTGTATTCGTTTTTCTAAAATATTGACCAAAGTCATATTTATTTATTTTAATATCAAAACTTAGCATTTCACATAATTTTATATTTAAGCTTTTCCGGCTACGCGTCCGAACTGTGCATGCCAATTAAGTCGACTCTAAATGAGATTTTCAAGGCCTTGGAAGCACATAATTAATTAAAAATAGGTGATGAACCTATGGTTCATCACATTCTCTGCCTGTAGATCAATTGTTCATCCTCGAACAGATAGAAGAAAGAAGTACCTCAGTCGGGGAAAAGATGAAGATAACGACTCTCAATATCGGACTCGGACTCCCAGGTCGATGCCTTAGGACGCTGACCTTTCCGCTGAATAGGAACAGAAGGAAAACCCTATGACCTTAACTGACAAACCTATCGATTTAGAATAGCTACCAGCTCCTCCACATATGACAAGTCCCTTTCCAACTAGAGAGTGCTGAAATCTAACTCATAGCTTGGATCGCCGTGATACCTGCGACGCATGGATACATGAAACACTAGACGCACATCTGATAAGCTCGGTGGCAATGCAAGTGTATAAGCCACCCTCCATAAGATCAAGAATCTCAAACGGATAATGAAACTTTGGTTAAGCTTGCCCTTCTTCCCAAATCTCATCACGCCTTTCATTGGTGACACTCAGAGCAATACGTGCTCACCATCCATTAAAGTAGCATCTCAAACCTTGCAGTCTACATAGCTCTCTTACCTGGACTGAGCTGAACGAAACCTATCTTGAATGATCCTAACCTTGTTCAAGGCCTCCTGCACCAGATCCATACCCAATAATGAGCCTCTCCAGGCTTAAACCATCCCACCGGAAACCGATACTGCCTACCATATAAAGCCTTTATAAGGAGCCATCTGGATACTCGACCGGTAGTTGTTCTAGTAGGCATAATCTGCTAACGGTAAAAGTTGATCCCACAAACCTACAAAGTCAATAACACAAGTTCGGAGCATATCATCTAAAATATAAATAGTTTGTTTGGAATGTCCGTCCGTCTGGGGATGGAATGTTGTACTCAACTCAACCCATGTGCCCAACTCTTACTAAACTACTCTCCAGAAACGCGAGGTAAATTACATACCCTAGTCCAAAATGATATATATGGGCACACCATTAAGGCGCACAATCTTTCAGATATAGATCTCAGCAAACCTCTCCGAAGAATAGGGAACTACCACAGGAATAAAATGTGTTGACTTGGTCAGCTTATAAATAATGACCCAAATTGCGTTGAACTTGCTTTGAGTCTCCAGGAGTCTAACAATGATGTCCATAGTGATCCGCCCCCACTTTCACTCGGGAAGCTCAATCCTCAGAAATAATCCACCAGGTCTCTGATGCTCATACCTAACCTCCTAGAAATTCAAACAACGAGCCATGTATGCTATGATATCCTTCTCTATTCTTTGTCACCAATAATGCTGCCACAATTCCTGATACATCTTCGCGATGCCCAGATGAATACCGGGAGCTATGGGCCTCTTCCAATACCAACTCTCAAAGCCCATCCACATTAGACATACATACTTACCCCTGCAATCTCAAAACTCCATCATCATCTAAGGTAACCTGCATGGAACCTCCGCGCTGCACCGTGTATCTAAGGACACACAATTGGGGATCATCATATTGCCGATCATGGATAGACTCTAAAAATGAAGATCGAGCAACCGTGCAAGTAACACACGACTGGGCACAGAAACATCCAGCAAGATTTACCCATCGCGTTCGCGAGTGTCCTCCTGCGAACGCGAAGAATGGAATACTAAAACTGGAAATCCTGCAATATTGATAAGCCTAAAACAATTACGAAAAACCTCCAAAACACACCTGAGCCCTCGGGGCTCCTAACCAAACACATGCACTAACTCAAAAACATTATACGAACTTATCAATGCGATCAAAATTTCTAAATAACCTCAAAAACAATGAATCGAACCTTAAATTCATGAATTTTTCCTCGAACTTCATCAAGTTTTAAATTTAGAACATCAAGTCCGAAGCACGTCAAACGGCTTCCGTTTTTAACCAAACTTTACAGGAACATCTTAATTCACATATAAGTCTTATGTCGGTCACCAGAACTAAATTACGCGCCCGATGCCATCGCTTTCTAATGAAATATTATTTCAAATTTTCGTAAACATTTCAAAAAAAACATTTTCCTTTAAAAATTCATTTCTGAGGCTCAGGACCTCGAAATTCGATGTCGGGCGTATATCCAAGTCCCATAGTTTCCTACGGACCCTGAGGGACCATCAAATTATGGGTCCGTATCCGCTTTCCTAAAATATTGACCAAAGTCATATTTATTCATTTTAATATCAAAACTTAGCATTTTCACATAATTTCATATTTAAGCTTTTCCGGCTACGCGCCCGGACTGTGCATGCAAATTGAGGCGACTCTAAATGAGGTTTTCAAGGCCTTGGAAGCACATAATTAATTAAAAATAGGTGATGAACCTATGGGTTGTCACATTCTCTGCCTGCAAATCAATTGTTCATCCTCGAACAGATAGAAGAAAGAAGTATCTGAGTCGGGGAAAAGATGAGGATAACGACTCTGCATATCGGACTCGGACTCCCAGGTCGATGCCTTAGGAGGCTAACCTCTCTGCTGAACAGGAACATAAGGAAAACCTTACGACCTTAACTGACAAACCATCCGGTTTAGAATAGCTATCGGCTCTTCCACATATGACAAGTCCTTTTCCAACTAGAGAGTACTGAAATCTAATTTGTGGGTTGGATAGCCGTGATACCTGCGAAGCATGGATACATGAAACACTAGACGCACAGCGGATAAGCTCGGTGGCAATGCAAGTCTATAAGCCACCCCCATAAGATAAAGAATCTCAAACGGACAATGAACCTAGGGTTAAAGCTTGCCCTTCTTCCCAAATCTCATCACGCCTTTCATAGGTGACACTCGGAGCAATACCTACTCACCATCTATTAAAGTAGCATATCAAACCTTTGAGGTATGCTTAGCTCTTTTGCCTGGACTGAGCTGAACGAAGCCTATCCTAAATGATCCCAACCTTGTCCAAGGCCTCCTGCACCAGATCCATACCTAATAATGAGCCTTCCCCGGCTTAAACCATCCCACCGGAGACCGATACAGCCGACCATATAAAGCCTCATAAGGAGCCATCTGGATACTCGACCGGTAGTTGTTGTTGTAGGCAAACTCTGCTAAAAGCAAAATTTTATCCCACAAACATACAAAGTCAATAACACAAGCTCGGAGCATATCCTCCAAAATATGAATAGTTCATTTGGAACGTCCGTCCGTCTGGGGATGGAATATTGTACTCAACTCAACCTGTGTGCCCAACTCTCACTGAACTGCTCTACAGAAGGTAAACTACATACCCCAATCCAAAATGATAGATATGGGCACACCATAAAGGCGAACAATCTTCCGGATATAGATCTTAGCAAACCTCTCCGAAGAATAGGGGACTGTTAAGGGAATGAAATGCGTTGACTTGGTCAGCTTCTAAACAATGACCCAAATTGCGTTGAACGTATTCTTAGTCTCCAGGAGTCCAACAATGAAGTCCATAGTGATACGCCCCCACTTCCACTCGGGAAGCTCAATCCTCTGAAATAATCCACTAGGCCTCTGATGCTCATACCTAACCTCCTGAAAATTCAAGAAACGAGCTATGTATGCTACGATATCCTTCTCTATTCCTTTTCACCAATAATGTTGCCACAATTCCTGATACATCTTCGCAGCGCCCAGATGAATACCGGGAGCTATGGGCCTCTTCCAATATCAATTCTCAGAGCCCATCCATATTAGGCACACATACTCACCCCTGCTATCTCAAAACTCCATCATCATCTAAGGTAGCTTGCCTGGAACCTCCGCGCTGCACCATGTCTCTAAGGACACATATATGGGGATCATCATATTGCCGATCACGAAGAGACTCTAAAAATGAAGATCGAGCAATCATGCAAGTTAACACACGACTGGGCTTAGAAACATCCAGTCTCACAAACTTATTGGCCAAAGCATGAACATCCCAAGCAAGCGGCCTCTCATCGACCGCAATATAAGCAAGACTGCCATACAAGCTGACTTTCCACGCAATGCATCGGCCCCCATATTGACCTTTCCTGGAAAGGTGATATCATAATACTTCAACAACTCCAACCACCTCCTCTGCCTCGGATAGTTCTTCTCGCGAATCTTCAACTGCCTCGAAGCATAGGCAATGACTTTGCCATCCTACATCAACACTTCTCCAAGCCTAACACGAGAAAAATCACAATAAATTGTATAAGGCCCTGGACCTAAATACCCTCTGCTGACAAAACATGATCCAGAAATGCAAGTGAACACAATCAGAACTCACTCTTGGAGAAGTTTGCATATAACTAACTATCCCTCATAGTCTGAGAACCACTCTAAGTTGCTGCTCGTGATCCTCCTGGCTACACGAATATATCAATATATCATCAATGAAGACTATCACAAACGTGTCCAAATAAGACTTGAACACCAGGTTCATCAAGTCCATAAAATCTACTGGGATTTGTCAACCCGAATGACATAACCAAGATTTCATAATTCCCGTACTGAGTGCGAGAATGTGTCTTAGGGACATCGAATGCCCTAATCCTTAGCTGATGGTAGCCAGATCACAAGTAAATCTTCGAAAATACCTTGGCACCATGAAGATGATCAAACAAATCATCAATCATCAACAATGGATAGTTAATATTGATTATAACCTTATTCAACTGCCGGTAATCAATACACATTTGCATCGACCTATCATTCTTTCTAACATAAAACCATGGCGCACCTCAAGGCGAAACACTGGGTCTAATGATTCCTTTCTCAAGCAAGTCCTGCAACTGCTCCTTTAATTTTTTCAACTTAGGAAGCGCCATATGATACGGCGGGATAGAAATAGGCTGAGTGCTAGAGCCAAATCAATAAAAAATTCAATATCCCTGTCAGGTGGCATACCCAACAGGTCAGAAGGGAACGCCTCAGGAAACTCACAAACAACGGGCATAGAATAAATATAAGGGACCTCAGAACTAATATCGCGAACAAAAGCCAAATAGGATAAACATCCTTTCTCGACCATACGTCGAGCCATCACATATGAGATAACACTGCGGTAGAATGACCACCAGTTCTTCTCCACCTAAACGAGGCATACCCAGTAAAGCTAAGGGCACAACCTTGGCATGACAGTCCAAGATAGCATTGTAAGGTGATAATCGGTCTATCCTCAATATAATATCGAAGTCAACCATGTCTGAAAGCAACCAATCTACACGAGTCTCAAGACCTCCAATCACCATAATACAAGAATGATAGAGTCGATCGACCACTCTAGAATCACCCACCGGTTTATACACATAAATAAGAACACTAAATGAATCACTAGGCACGACCAAATATGGTGCAAGATACAAACGAAGCTTCTCTACCACAAACCAGAACATTACATGCACCTCCACATTTAATACCATTACCTCCACCGGTAGTATCTTTACATCCACCCCTAATATCTCCACATCCATAAAGCCTCTTAAAAAGTAGTTGATCTATCACTGTCATGTGCTACTGCTCAGTTCAAGAAGCGGTACATGACCTCGCCATTCACTAAAGGACAATAGTAGAGGTTTTAATTTAGCATTAGGAGAACCAAATCTCATGAAAGGGAAGAATAGAAGTGAAACTTTTATTGACTTTGTAGCCTATAAGGGATAAATACATACGTCTCTGTAACGATCCTTCAGACCCTACTAAGCTTCTTCATGAGTTGTAAGACCTATGTAACCTAGAGCTCTAATACCAACTTTTCATGACCCGGATTTTCCTACCCTAGGGGGTCGTGATGGCGCCTTGATTCACGTCCAAGCAACGGTCGTAGTCAATATAACTTGGTTTAATAAGTCCAAGATCGATCCCACAGAGAATTAACCTACCAATTGCAACTATCACAACCCCAAAAGTACTTCCGAATCAAGTTCCCAAACTCTGAATATATATTTGTGTGTTTTTCGAACAACTACTTTGCAAGAATTAAAGAATGCTTTAAAAGAAAGGATTGAATGTTGAATAAAATAATATAGAGAAAGACTAAGGTATTGATTTCCCCTATTGATGGAATCCCTTATCGTTATGCTCATACAAATTGTTAATATATTCTATCAATCATGAACGCTATGTGTATCGTAACCCTTTCCCGAGCAATTACAATAATTTACTAGTGCACTCTCCCGAGCTACCCTAGCTAGCTTTAATTTGAATAGTTCACTTAAGATTGCACCCAAGACTTTGTTATTCCTAACCCCGTCTTTACGCCTAAAATTATAGATTCCTCTAATAACCTAGGTGTGGTGTTGTTCAACAATAAGCCTAAATATGCACTCTTTTCCAAGTTATGCACACTAAATAGGCACCGCTAATTGGGAGTTCTACTAATTAACTACAATAAGAATGAAGTTGAACAAATAGAAATCTAAGTCACAATTTGTAATCACATAAACGATAAGTTCATCTATCAATAGGTTCCATCAAAACCTTAGAAAAGAATTTAGCTACTCATGCTTGAAGAAACAAAAATAATAATTGAAATCATAAAGAATTACTTGATATAAAAATAAAAGAAAGAGTTTGAGAGGAATCTCTCCTACTAAAACCTTGCAAAAGTATTGAATAATAGCTTACATGCCTCTATGGGGGAAAACTAGGAGTTTATATAGAGGTTTTAGGGCTAAAAAAACTAAGTTTGAGTACAATTAGGACTGCTGCTGCGGCGACTTCCGCGGTTCGTTCGCGGCCGCGGACGGACCGCGAACAGTAAAACTTCAGAGAGCCTGTTTTTCCGCGGTTCATCCGCGGTCGCGGAGAAACCGCGGATATTTCACCCTGTTCCTTTGCGCATTTGGAAGAACTCAAAACATGACAGTTGTAGTCCTTTGAATTATCTTTCTAACCATATATTATGGAGCAAACATGGAGTTTTGAGCTAAAGGTTACGTCCGATTTGCTAAACCGTGCACAATATGCCTCATCCATTCTTCGCTTGTTCTACACTTATCAAATTTGACCCCCCAAACTCGATCCCGGCTTAATTCCTTGAGCTTTTACTCAGACTTCAAAGCTCCGAATCACATAAATTCATTCCATAACATCCATATAGCTCGGAATCACACCTTCCCGGCTACTTTCAACATAAGTTCTTGACTTGTACCACATTTTGGCCTTTTTCACCATCTTTTGACTCCAAAACTTGCTCTTTTAGTCTTCATTAGCTCAAGTGTACCTATAACACACTATGAACACTAATAAAAGCATTTTGTTATCATAAACAATATCAAAACAACAATAAAGCATGATTATTTAGGGCATAAATATTGTCAAATTCACCTATTATCAATACCCCACACTTAAACCTTTGCTCGTCCTCGAGCAACCTTAATCACACTTTAGGCCAATTTTATTTATGTCTCCCCCAAATTATGTCACAAAAGCTATTTTTCATGATTAACCTAAGATATGCACAATCCTTACCTAACCGTAAACTCTCATGCCAGCACATTATTGCTTACTCTACTTATTGCCAAAAAACATGCAAATTTACCTTCTTCCTCTTGAATTACACACCCTCACATAGTTCATTGAGAGAAGTTCCCACACATAAATAATTCAGAACATGGAACTTATAAATATCGGAAAAATTCACTCACTCTCAACAAAGAACATTCATATGCATACAGGACACACCATAGGCTTGCCCCTAGTGTAATACTCCACTAATCGAGTTATTCAATCATAGATAAAGAGGTCTTTAAGGGTTGTAATGTTGGCTATGGGACGGGTAGGATACTTTTGGTAATAGTGACTAACCTCCCTAAGCACTTTTCTTTTCCTTTTTACAACTTCCCTTTTTGTTTTCTTCCTTATGTCTCCCCTACACATTCCTTCACCTTTATTTACTTTGAATCCCCACTTTTCTTTTGTTGATGTAACTGACCTTTCTAATTTTTATATATAAATTGATATAGCTCTTTTTCTCAAAATATTTTTTTTTCTCATTGCTTTGCAACACATTTACATTATTTTGGCCAGTTTACTATTTTCTACCATTCATTCTTGATTTTCCTTTTTTTCAATTTTCCTTCACCCCACACTTAGACTTTTGCATATTCATTACAATACAAGTGCTTCTAGGAGGTAAAGTAGAACAATTTAAGATTTTGATGAACATTCAAGGGTTATCAAAGAATAGGCTTTAAGCTCAAAGGGGTTAACTAAAATATTATGTACGGGTGAATTCATGTCTATTGGTTTATGGGGTTACACAAAGAAATGCCTCTATCCTTTCTATAACCAAACAACTTCTATTTCACTTTGCAAACACACAGGGCAAGTTCTAGGTATCATGTAAAACATATAATGTAAGTAAAACCTCACACACACATTGTATGCAACTCATTTGGAATTCGGTTCATCTACAAAGTCCTATCAATGTTCAAGCAAGCATTATTGTGCAAATTTAAGGCATATTTAGATTCTACAGTCAAGCTTAGATAATACATTCTCAAGTTCAATTAAGCTTTGCTAATGTGCATACTTGGGGTTACATGTTACCCTTTGTCCTCTAATCCTAAAAAAAGAAAAATCTACCTAACACGGTTCAATAAAAACCCTTGGAAAAGAACCGTGGTCAAAAGAAAAACCAAGGGGAGATGATACACTACCTAGAAAAAGAAAATAAAAGAAAGAAAAATTCCTACATGGACTACTTCCCTCAAGAGTACTTGTCCTAAATAGTCCGTCATAAGGAAGAGTCCTCTACTCATATTTTTGTATTTTTTAAATTTTCTGATTTTTTTGTGTTTTTATTCCGACTTAGACCCTTAAGAAACCCGTCGCCAAGTGTCCATCATCGGGCCAAGCCAGCTAATTTAATTTACAGCTACATCTACTATATACAATATACAATACACGATAAGTCTCCCATCCCACACTTAAAATCATGCCATGTCCTCATGGCGTAATAATACATGTATAGCACAGAAGGGTGAGAAAACTTACCTGGGATCTACCCCGTGTCTAGCCACTTTATCACTTTCGTTTTCACCCTATCCTTCATATTCGGGTTCAGCCTTCTTTTGCATTTCCTGGAAGGTTTGTG